>VDFB02264881.1:26407-124202 GCA_007258455.2 Sequoia sempervirens | reverse complement strand
GCTTATCATCCTTTGTCTGGTATTCACCATTCACTTGATTTATTATCAACTAAGAGTCTCCATATACTTTGAGGGCCATCATGTGCCACTGCACTACTATTCTGAGACCTATGGTTAATGCCTCATACTCTACAATGTTATTAGTGTAGGGGAATGCCAATTTGTAGGATCTAGGTTTACAATCCCCCTGTGGGGTGATGAAGAAGACACCAGCTCCTGATCCATGTTGCATGTAGGAACCATCAAAGTAGAGTTTCCAATGGTCTTCTATGCTAATATTGAAGATGGATTCATCTGGAAACTCTGATATGAGTGGATTCTCTGAGTACATGGTTGCTTTTGCAAGCTAATCTGCAATTACTTGACCTTTGATTGCTTTTTGTTCCACATACTTGATGTTGTATTCAGATAGAATCATGACCCACTTGGCCATCCTTCCTGTGAGCATTTCCTTTGACAGTAAGTACTTGAGGGGGTTGATTTTGGCGATGAGTTTGATTTTGTGTGCCAACATGTAGTGTCTGAATTCCTATGAAGCAAACACTACTGCTAGGTAGACTTTTTCAATGAATGAATAGTTTAACTCATGACCGACCATTGTGTGGCTGATGTAATAGATGGCCCTTTCTGTCCCATTTTCATTGTGTTGAGCTAAAAGATCACCGAGGGCTGCTGTTGTTGCTGACACATAGAGGATTAGTGGCTTTCTTGGGATTGGCAACATGAGGACCGATGGTGTGAGCAAATATTCTTTGATTTTTTTGAAGGATTCCTCACACTTGTCATCCCATTTGTACACTACTCCCCTGTGAAGTAGGTGAGAATATGGGTTTTGCTTGTCTTCTAGTTGTGCTATGAATCTACGAATGGACTGAAGTCTTCCTTGGAGGCCTCTCAATTGTTTCAATGTTTTGGGTGCTTCCATCTCAACTATTGCTTTTACCTTTGCAGGATCTATTTCAATACCCCTCATTAACACTATGTAGCCTAGTAGCTTTCTTGATTGTATGCCAAAGATGCACTTCTTTGGATTTAAACAAACCTTGTACTCCTCTAGCCTATCGAAAATACCACTCAAGGTTGTTATGTGATCTCTTCTCTTTCTGGATTTTTCTAGTATGTCATCAACATAATCTCCGATAGTCTTGTGGATCATGTCATGGAAGATTAACGACATGGCTCTTTGATAGGTGGCTCCAGCATTCTTTAAGCCAAATGGCATCATATTCTAGTAGTAGGTCCCCCATGGACAAGTGAAGGTTGTTTTATGTTGGTCTTCTTTAGCGATCATTATTTGGTTGTACCTAGAGAAAGCATTTGATGTCTTGTCGTCATGTCTACTATCATGTCAATGTTAGGAAATGAGAAATCATCTTTTGGACATGCTTTGTTTAGATCTCTGAAATACATACAGATTCGGATGCCTCCATCAGGTTTTGAAACAGGAACTAGATTTGACACCCATTCTGGATAGTCAATTGGTTGTATAAATCCTGCATCCAGTATTTTCTTCAGTTCCATCTTGACCAATAAAGCAATCTGAGGGTGCATTTTCCTTAGTTTTTGTCTGACAAGTTTTGCTTCTAGATAGACTGCAAAATGATGAACCACAATCTCTGGATTGATCCCTGGCATGTTAGCATAACTCCATGCAAATTTGACTTATCACTCTCTTAGGAAGGCTACCAAGAGCTCTTGTTCCTATGATAGTAATGAATCTACATAGAATGTGATGTGTGGGGTTTGTTCTATTCCCAAATTAATTGGATTGCATTTTTCTACTAGGACCGCTGATTTTTCTTAATGGGGAGCTCTGAGAGGAAGATCGAATCCCCCATCCTTGGGAACCTCAGAGAGGTTTTCACCATTGGATGTGTCCTTTCTTTTTACTATTTTCGGGTCAGAGAGTGCCATAGTGTGGTTTTCACTCAAGGACCTAGAGATTATTCTTAATGTTTCACTTTTGTGATTGAGGGATTCAATCATTTCCCCATAGTATGTTTGTGTGTCCAATTCAATGATGAATCCTGCTTTATGATCCCCACATGGAATATTATCTCATAGTCCCATGAATTCTGAGAGTGCCTCATTGTTTTTGAATGTGTCAAGAATTGGCGGTCCTCGTTGGTCATAGTGGATGAGTTGTGGGTAGACTAAACAGATTTCATGATTTTGGTTTTTAGACTCATAGGATAGGGTTCTAATCATGAGTAGGGAGGTATCTTTGAAAAGCATTGGAAAATAAGTTATGGGGTCCTTGTCACTACTACATACATTTTTTATATCGAAGGTGAAGTTGTCTATGACACAACCGGTGGATACAGGTAGATGAAGGGCAGCTGCTGATTGCTGAGGAGCATTTTTGACCTTTCTAATTAGAGGACTTCAACCACGTATGGTTATACTTAGAGGGATACATCTGAGGCCAAGATTTCTCATTCATGTCTCATTAATGATAGGTATTAAAATCCCATTGTCATTTTTCCCCATATTTTTATTTTTGTCATAACCCATGGTGAGCATCATTTGTAAACCCTTACTATTGTCATCCATTGGTAGATCGGCTACTGGTCTAATGTCTTGATACAAGAGATAGGATAGGTCCTCCTCTATTACTTCTCAGTCGAGATCTCCCCAACTTCTCAAGTTGGAATATCGTTTCGTGAATGTTCGGGATGTGGAGGCTTCATTTGATTGTGGTCATCCTTGTGACCTAGGAGATTGTGGTAACTCTCCTACCACAAAGGAATTCTTTGGGATTTTATAGTTTCCACACCCATTGTCCTGGATAATAAGCTTTATGTCAAAGATGGCAGGGATGGCAGGGATGGTGGGTGTCGTTATCGCAGAAGTGGAGGTGAGAGTGGTTGGATCAATGTATGGAGTAGATGGGCCTTCATCATTCTTTGGCACTTGGGGAATTTTATAGTATTTGGCTTCTAGACTCTTGCAATAAGAGAATGGTTCAGGATCCCCATGGATTGTGACCTCTTGGCCTTAATATGTGAATTTGACACATTGATGAAAGGTTGATGCCACTGCTTGCATTTCATGGATCCACGGACGTCCCAAGAGAATATTATACGGCAAATCAAGGTCCAGGACCTGAGAGGTGGTTTCCATTATTATTGGTCCTACTTGGATAGGGAGTTGGATAGTTCCTTACTACACTCTTTCTTGATCTTCATATGCCTTGATTGTGATGCCCTTTCCTTTGTCCATGGTATCCTCAGAGATTCCTAGATTCTTTATTAGTTTAAGGGAACAAATGTTTAACCCTGCACCTCCATCCACCAAAACCCTCTTTACTTTGTTCTTATATACTAGGACCTCCAGATGGAGTGTGCAATTGTGAGATGGTTGGCTAGGGAATTCTTGATGGGAGAATGTAAGGATTTTTGGATTAATGACATTGCTGACCATAGCTTGGAATTGTTCTGCATCAAGATCTATGGAGACGGTGGATGAGCCTAATGCTTCTTTAAGGATCTTTTTATGGGTTGATGATATCTTTAGTAACTCCATGATGGAGATCTGAGCTGGGGTTTTGTTTAATTGATTGAGGACATTATAGCCATTGGGGATAGATCTTGGGTTGGAAGTGGATGCTCTATTAGGCTATGATGACCCTATGATGGTAATTTTGTCACCTCTTGTGGTGACTCAAGAATCAACGTGGGCTCCTTTGATAGTGATAGTGGCGCAATACTCATCCAAAGATGCAACGACATGGTCATATACATGATTGAAACTTTTGAATGTTCCCTTCCCCTTATCATTATTATTGTTTCCTTTGTTGTTATGGTTTGGCATCGGATTTGTGTATATTTTGAGGTTTTGGTTTCCAACTGGCTACTCCACATTTATGATTTTTTGATCAATGAGGTCTTGGACTAGGTTCTTCAACCTCATGCAACTGTTAGTGGTGTGTCCTTTGCTTCACAAAGCTAGTTTTCATTGTACTAGGGTGGTTTCACGTCTGGTTCCTGATAATTCTCATAGGTGAAAGCCTTGATGAAATTTTCGTTTATTAATTTCTTCATGATGACCTCGAGTGGTTCCCCAAGGGCAGTGTACTTCTGCTTGGGGGAGTTTTTGTTTCACTGGGGTGGCCCCCTTTGATCATTGACATTGTTGATGGTTTGATTGTTTGGCTGTTGAGTTATCATGTTAGCTTGGTGATTGTTTTGATGGTGATTTTGGGGTTGTTGTTGAGTTGCGGGTGTGTTTTGTCAAGGTACATTGATGAAAAATTTTGCGTCAAAAACACCATCATTGGTAATGTTTTTGTTTCTTTCTCATGTGTAAGGTTTGTCATTATAGCTTGTAGATGGTAAATTGCTTTGCTGATCAGGATATGTTTGTGTCGTTGGTTGCATACCAAGGGCTTGTTCAATGTTAAGTGCCTTGGAGATCAACTGATCGTATGTGGTGATCCCTTGGACTTTGAGATGAAAAGCCAAGGCACCATTGAGGTTGGAGATGATAGTGCACACTTGTTGTTCTTCCGGTATGGCCCATTTTCCCCGATTGGCCTTGGATTTCCATCATTGTAGGAATGAAGCAAATGATTCATTCTTTCCTTATTTCAGAGCTGATAGTTCCTCTAGACTGACATCCATCACAATATTGAATGTGTAATTTTTGATGAATGCATCTACGATCTCTTGGAACTTTTTGATACCTGGAGGAAGGCGAGAGAACCACTCCATGGCTTGGCCTGCAAAACTTATAAGAAACAGCCGCATCAAATAGGTATCGTCATATGCGACTTCTATGCAATGAACTTGGAATTCCCTGATGTGATCTTCAAGGTTTCCTGTCCCATGATATTTGTCAAATTTGGGGATCTCAAATCCCTTTGGGAATGGTTTCATTTCTAGGCTCGTGTCAAAGGGATAAGGACACAAGTTGCTAGGTTATTTCATGGTTTTTCCTATTTGAAGATCAAGCACTTGTTGCGAGAGCAACTTGATTTGTGTTGATACATCATCTTGCGGATCAAGGGGTGGAATGAATGTGATTTGGAAAGGTGGAGGTGTTGGATGGATAGGTGGATTGGTTGGTATGTTGATGGATGGTGTTTACATGTGTTGTTGCACCAAATATTATTGTAATTGTTGTTGTACCAACAACGCTTGTTGTTGGTCCTCTTGTTGTTGTGTTATTAAAGCATGTTGCTAAGCTTATTGTTTTTGTTGGGCCAACAATGCTTGTTGTTGAGATGCTAATTGAGTTGCTTCATGTTGTTCTTGATATTGCTTCAATGCTTGCTGATACGCTTGTTGTTGTGTGAGATATTGTGCTTGTGCTTGCACTTGTTATGTTTAATATTAGGTGTGGGCTTCAGCTTGCGCTTGAGCTTATGCAGCTTTTTGTTGTTGTTGTTGTAATAAGATTTGGGCTTGAGAAAATTTTTGCGCTTGTTGCGCTTGTTGTGCTTGTAATGTAGCTTGGGAATCTTGAGCAACTTGCGCAACTTGAGCAACTTGTTGAGCAGCTAGTTGTACGACTTGTTGATTTTGCACTGTTGGAGTGCATTTTGATAGGAAGCTTGTTGAGCTGTTTACAACGCAATGCTATATTGAATCTGTGTGTTTGATTGTGGTGGTGGTGGTGGTGGCGAAGTTGGGATGGTACTTGTTGTGGTGATGAGAGGCACTATTGTAGTGGATGGTGTGATTGATATGCTTGGTCCTTGAGAGACCATGTTTTGAGGGGAGATAGATGATGTGTTGTTTTTTTGTGATACGGGGATGGTTTCCATTTGTTGTTGTGATATCGATGGAAAGAAGGGAGGATTTGGTATGATGCCTTGATTGATGGTTGGGGGGGTGTTTTGAATGAGCGGCAGAAGCAGTGGTAGAACCAAACCAAGAGGTGAGATTGGATGTTAATGGAAAGGGTGGGATTGGTGGGAAAGTGAGTGGTAAGCTCCCTTAGGGAAATTATGATGATGATGGGTCGAAAATACCCCCTGGTCCAAATAGGTCACTTTCTCCTTGTGAGGTCGTGGGGAGATAGGTTTGCAGTGTTGCATTAAATGATGATGATGATGGGTCATTATGAAAGGTGAGGGGGACATATGTATGTAATGGGTTTTGAGGGATAGTTTGACCCAAAATAGTGTTTGCATCCAAATCTTGATTGTTTACAAGAGGGTGTGTTTGTAATGCATTGAGAAATGCACTCCCTTTGTTAACGATCGGTTGAGTTGGAGCAATCAATGATGTGATTTGGGGGATGGGTTGAATGATATTTTGAAATAGGGATGTTGATGTGATTGGGAGTGTGGATGATATGGGAAGTGTGAATGATGTCGAAGGTGGTTCCATAATGGTGCTCATGTCATAATCAGAAGGGAGTTTAGTCCCTCGCTTGAATAGTTTGAGAATGTATTATTGGGGATGGATTTTCATCATGATGTTGACAATCCTATGATTTTCAGGATTTTGAACCATCTCATTCATCTCATCTTGGGTCATACCAAGAGGGTTTTTTCTGAGGTCTTCCACCTGTCCATCCTCTTGATGGTCTTGAGGGAGTGAAAGATTGGTCGTAGGATTGCTTGACCCAACAGGATTCATGTCAATGTTGGTTTGACTGAGATCACTTGAAGTTGATGTTCCTTTGTGGGCTTCCATGTCCTTGTGTTGAGATCTAGTTTGCACCATAAAGTAGGGATCAATTTTTCAAGAATATAAGAGATGAACCTCTAATTATTTAAAATGATATATCTTTAGGTACAAAAGAGAAATTTTTAGGATGATTTAAAGATCAAAGGGTGATAATGAGATATATGAAAGATGGATGTTTGATGGATGTTTGGAACTCTTGAGAAAATCTTGAAGGGTATGTTAAACTTTAGGATTTGATTTTGATGTTTGCTTTATCTGGATATGGGATTGATTTGATTTGGATTTGGATTTTGATTTTGATGGTGAACTCATAAAATCTAAGAGGTTGGATGTTGTCCTAGAGTAAATTTTGTTCATAAGATGCTAATTTGTCTAGGTATGAGAAGAAGGATTCATCTAAACACACTTATCCAAACAAGATGATTTTGATTGGTTTGATTTTGATTTTGGATTATGAACTCCTAAAAACCCAAGATGTTAGATGTTATCAAGGGATGAATTTGTTCACAATATTTGATAATTTGACTAAATATGTGGAGAAGGATGCATCTACACACACCTAATTAAACAAGATGATTTTGGATTGGTTTCAAATGATTTTCCCAAAGTTTAACATGGAGGATTTTTCCAAGATTTTCAAAGAGTTGATGATGAGATGATTTTGGTTTTGATGTTCAAAGATGGATGAAGGTTTGATTTTGATCCTAGGTTTACCTAAAGAGACACTTGCTTTACTAGACCTTGGTTTTGAAGAACATGCTTTTCTCTAGACAAGGTGTGCAAATTCCTAAAAAATATTTGGATTTTGTTGACAAAAGAACTCATACAAATTTGTGTTGTTTCTTGAAGCTTTCCTGTAGAAGTTAAAAAGCAGTCTTCATCGAATTCGTATAGTGTTGAGAGACACTTTTGGTGATCTTTTATACTAAGAGCTTTTACCCTTGGTTTCTTGATCTTGATCTTGCGTGAAATCATTTGGGACACATTTGTGGGATTCAATTGTTTTTTAGTCTTTGCTTGATGATTTTCTTTTACCACAAACACTTCTTGATTAGGTTTTGGAACTAGATGTCTATTGTTTTAACTTCTTCTCATCCCACAAAGTGTATTATGTGGAAATCAAGGAAATCAAAGCAAGAGTTACCTAATTTTTACTTTAGTAGTAGCAAATTGAGATAAAATTCAAGTTCCTAGAAACCTCTAAGGATATGAATCCCAAGTGCAAGCAAGGGCACATGAATTTGTTCAAGGATATTTGCTTCTCCTAAAGTGTTTAAGATTTTATGTTCATGTTAAATGTTTGTTCTCCAATGTTTTTGATCAAGCAATGTGTTTTGATTTCAAGAACATGCACAACCCTATGGATGAAAGATAATATTTGTTAAGCCCCCACTTGGACAAGTCCAGCTACGCTTACTTTCAGTGGATGGTTAGATGATTGACCTCGTTGGCTCCCCTCCACAGCTCAACACTTTTTTCAGGGCAGCCAAGCATCAATACCCATGAATCTCCCATGGCATACCTTCCATCTCTACTAAAAGTCGTAAAAGTATGGGACGGCTTCAGAACGACCGTTCTTGCACCAACAAATAGATAGGGATTTTGGCCTTTCTACACAAAGGTTTTATTTCAGACTTTTTGTTCATGGAGATTGACCCATGTGGCAAGAGACCATTGTTTCCCTTCTCGTCAGGACCAACCGTGTGATACTGGCCTTTGTTCTAGTACCCACTTTTATATCCTGGCTAGAAATACACTTGGATTTAGTGTGTTACCAGTTGGGTTGTTCCCTTGGGTGAGTACTTTTTCCCACAAGGTAGGCCCTCTAAGATAAACAAAAGCAAGCAAACATATACATAGTTCGATCAATCTTTGTTGATAAACAAAGAGAGAACACACGCAATATGTTCCACTCACACCCGCAAGATGTTTTGTTCAATTTTAAACCCAAAATGAAGTGTGGAGGCAATCACTTTATCCCAACTTAAGACCCCAAAAAATCATTTTGATTCTCAAGATCGTCGTGAGGTGCAAGAGAAGCGCATACGTCTTTTCAATGGTGTTAATTTGAGTAAACAAAAAAAAGTAGCACTTGTTCATTTTAAAACCACAAAGTAAAAGTGAATTATTTTTACAGCACCAAATCAAATGTGGAATTTTTCTTGTTCAATTGTTAAATCCAAAAACCAACTCTAGTAAGTTTGTCCTAAAGTTCTTTTTAAGCCCCTTGTTTTGAAAATTGAAATGTTCTTTTTAGAGCCCAAAAGAAATTTAGTAGGTCTTAAGCATGAAAGATAACAAGTTTTCTTAAGAGAAATTGTGAATTCTCTAAGAGTGTTAAACAAACACTAAAGTGTTCAAAAACACTTGGTATTAAGAGAAAGTGATGTCATCATGCCTCTTTTCTCCTTCACTTTGATCAAGCCAACCTACAAGAAAACCAGCTAGATCTACAAAAAAAGGTCAAAGAAGCATGTAATAACCTAAATGATCAAAATTGAAAAAGGAACATGTCATAAGAAAATTGAATTTCAATTTTTTCTTTCCCTCAACGGTGGAGTCTGCACAGGTGGTGCAGTTTGAACTCTCCAGCGGTGTTATATAGCTACGCTTACCAGTCAGCATCACTCTACAACAAGGACAAAGAGCATGATTGCATTGCTATTTTAGTCAGTGGTGGAGTTTGAAGTTTAAAATTTTTAGTGGGTGGAAACAGAACCAGCGATGCACTTTGAAATTTTGAATCTTGGGCAGGAACAACAAAGTGTCAGAGTTTGGAATTTGTAGTGGTGCTATATAGTGACTCTAGAGTCCCAATGGTTTTGTATAGCGACACTGGTCTGCTAGCGGTGGAGTTCCCTGTAGAGACACAAAAACAACAAAAAAGCATGAAATTTGATGAAAAAAATGTGATTAGAACTTCTGGTCTACCCTCATTCTAGCACCAAATGTATGAACCAAGATCCTAGTACTTTCAAAACATAAAGAACACACACATTAGAAGATCTAAATGCAAGTTAGAATCTAAGTTCCCCATGAAATCCACTTACAAAGCTTAAATTAGGAAATGAGATGAAGAACACAATAAGAAAGCAATAAAAAGAGATTGAATCCTAATTAAACTAGCAAACTCTTGATCCCATGGGGGAATTGGTGCCAATTTGATGTGAAAATTGGCCCTTTCCCAACTCCAATGATGCAATGTTGATTGGTGATGAAGAGTGATCCACTTTTTTGAAGGTTGAAGTGTGCTCCAAGATGAAAATTTGCATAACCTAGCTAAAACTTGATAAAAATGGATAAGAATTGCTATGGATTTGAGTATAATAACTTTGCCCAAATTGTGGATGATGAAATGAGGAAAGAGACCTCTTATTTATAGAATGGTAAGATGGAGAAATTCCCAAAATGGATCAATGTGGGACTAACATTCAACCAATGGCAAGGTGCCACTTGTCAAGAGATGGATGGATGAAAGATGTGCACATTTCTTAGCGATATCGGTCTGAACACCACCGACTGACTGACATTATCCATTGTTCCATCCATCTCCTGAATCATCCGAATATTCATTGCCGAGACTACCCATGGATGGACATCAGCCCACTGACTAGACGGATGACACTCTGGACCCTGTGACTTACAGGCCGGGATTTCTAAACCGTGCCATTTATAAATAAGAACGTGATTTCCCAGACCCCAACAAAATACTTGCCTTACTTCAACAAAAGGGGATGATTGGTTAGCTTAAATTAAAAAAGGTTTAATTTATTTAATTTAGTAGATGGACCTTAGATATTTAATCAAATAAAGTGAATTATTTAATTAACTATGGGCATGGGGTTAATTAGATCAGATAGATTGATTTAATTAACAAGAGAAAGACTTAATTAGATAAATCGATTTATTTAATTAAGAGAGGAAAATTGATGGATTTAATCAAATAAGGGTATTTAATTAAATGGTTAGACTGGGGGATAATTTAGGATGAAATGGTGTTAATAATTAGGATCAAGTATGTCGGTATATTTTCCATGTCTACAGATATGGAGAAGTTTGGGTTGTTGTCCAGTCATGGAGTAATGTGCTTATGTTGGGTGTTTGTTCCTAGTATTGGAAGGCACTGTCTTATGGTACCCCAAGTGCAAGTAGGCTATGGAGTTGATCATTGCATGATCTGGAAGCTTTAGAAATAGCATGTCTCTTTCTTGAATGCATGTGCATGTTGGTGGTTTTGGAGTTAGCTTGAAATTAGCTTGGTGTTCCTAAATTGTTGTTTCCTTTTAAGGATGTTTTGTACTTGCTTGGATCTATGGTTTTGTAGGTTTTGCATGGTCAAGAAAAACTTGTGGTTATATGGAGCTATTGTTAAGCTATTTTCTAGACCCTAGATTTTGGGGTGTGACTAGATGAGATAGTTGATATTTGGTATGAGAAGGTGTGATTCTTTCTCTACATGGGAGTGTTGGTATGTGATTTGTCACTCAACATTCTTGTGGTGTTTCCTATTGGTTCCTTGACTATGGTGCTCATTGTGGACATGATTGGAAAATCAAAGCTGAGCTTGGTCTAGTGTTTGAGTCATGTTGTCTACGTTGTTATTTTCCTTGGGATCTCAGTTTTGCAGTTTCCAGTGTGATGATGGGTTTGCATGTTTTCTTTTGAATGGATATACGAGTTGTGCAATGTTGTGGGCTATCTACCTACATGTTTGATGTGGGACAACTCAGAGGTGGACTGTCTATATCCGCGAGATTTGTTTTTGTGAGGGTGTAGACTTGTTAGTTGGCCTTGTTTGTGGTCACTTGTGCATTGGTGTGGTTGCTTTGAGATGAGAGGATGGATGGTGTTGAGTACCTGGATAGTTGGTGTTGGGGACTTGTAGCATGTGTGTAGACACTAAAATTTGGTCTAAGCTTGCGACTTCAATTTCTTCATAATTTGTATTATCATGGTTGTGATTAAATAATGTTAATTATTTAATTACTTTCTAAAGTCTTTTCTCATCTATTAATTAAATAACTTTTAATTATTTAATTCATTCATTCTAACATTAATTCTTTTATTAACTAAATAAACTTAATTATTTAATTAATTCATATTGTCTTTATTCAAGTCCTGGATAATTAAATAAATGTTCTTTGTTTAATTACATCACTAATTAACTTTATCCTCCTGCTTAAATTAAATAAATTCTTATTTAATTTATCTTTATCATATTTTAAACTATAATTAAATAAATACTTTCATTATTTAATTATTCATTTAAACTTTTCTTTACTCAATTAAATAAATCTTATTTATTTAATTAATCTCTAAATGTCGAATATTGAATTAAATAATCATTTAATTCATAAAAGTCTATTTTGGACATATTCCTCTATATTTAGATAATTGTTTAAGTTATCTAACTATTCATTTCCACTTCACTCAAGATCTATTTAAATCAGTCAGTTATATCCTAATTAAATGTTTGATTGTCTTTCATGAATGAACTATCTGTCATAACTAGTCAGTTATCTAGCTTTAATTCTTATGCATGTACACATTTATTAATTAAATATCTTTATTTAATTAATTAATTTATGTGTGCATTTGAACAGACCATATCTATTAATCTATCTTTATTCTTTTCATGCAGACATTATTCTTCTAATTTTTGAATACTTGCAACTAGAGATTAAATCATTATTTAATCTTGATCTCTATTCTTAGATTTTATCACTCACGTCAGTACTAACACTTATCTCAATGCATGTCGAATTTTTTAATCTGAATCATCTGTCTATCTTTCAATCCCAGCCTCTCATTCAAACAATCAATTTTCTATAAATTGACTTGGCTTTCATCATTTCAACTCATCTCGAAATCTTATGACTTTTGGAAGCAATCAACTATTTTAATCTTCGATGTTTTGCTAAATCACTATCAATAGGCTATACTTGCACATAGAAATCTAAGGGAAATTATAATCAAATGGAGAAATGGAGAAGGACAATCGAGGTCATACATGGAACTACGTAGATATTGAGTGAGATTGTTCAATTTATTTATGTTTTAGCATTCCTTTGTTCTCTGTTGTTTAGCTTAGATTACATTAGAGTTTAATTGCATTGTTGTGTGCTTTAACCTTTCCTTTTTTCCATGATAGTTACAATGTGTATCACGGTGTCATGGATAGCTTGAGTACACTAGTTTGTGTAATCTTTTGACAGTGATGGTTATTTCTGCTTGGTTTCGGAGATCTTGGTGCTGCTTGGTATTGTTGTCAAATGGACATGTTGTGTGGACTTGGAGGATCTTCAGATTAGCAGATGTTTGGTCATAATTCTTGAGAGCTCAGTTTTCATGGTTTAGTGGGAGATTTAGCAATGACTATGGATCTATCACTATGTGGTGAATGATCTTCTTTAGTGTTGCAGATGTTACTAGGAGGATCTCATAGATCTTGTTGTTGCTGAAGGGTTCTTTTGCATTTGCATGGACACTATTTGAAGATGTGCAACATCTCAGAACCATGGAGGATTCTTGGAGTCTTTGGTTGAGGTGTTGGTGGTGCTTGACAAGTGATGTTGGTTTAGAGTTCGTTTTGTTTCATGTCATGGTATACTCTTGATTGTGCATTAGAGTTTTGGCATGATGCATTGCTCTTAAGACCATGGTATGTTCACCTAGAGCATGGGATATCCTAAGGGGGGCGTTTAGATCATGATGTCATGATAACTTCCTGATTCAGATGATTGGAGCTTTTGACAGTGGTCTAGTAATTCTTTTTGTATTGAGTGCATTGGCCATATGCTTGATAAATTCATGATAGTGCAGTGATGCATTTGGAGTTTAGCATGAGATGTTTTTTTGCAAGTTCCCATGGATATGTAGAGAATAAGGTGAGGCTATATTTCTCTTGGGATGAGAGAAGTGTTGTTGATGGTTACTCTTGGTGAGATTTCAACAAAAATTCTGAGAAGCCTTCACCTTGGTTGGACGTGAGTTCAACAGAGACCAATGAGGAGATTGCTCTTAGAGGAGTCATCATGGCTTGTATATCTTGAAGGAGTATTCTCATTACCACTCTTGGTCTACTCGGTAGTTTATCACTTGAGAGGATGATTTTCTATAGGTACATGATGTTGCTCTCCTTGGTCTTGGTTCTCTTCCTAGATGTTTAGTTTCACATTACATTGGTATGAGGTTATTCTTTATTTTTTTCCTTTGTTGGGTGTGGAGAACTTGGGAGAGTTATGCAAACTTGTGGTGAGAGTTGTTCTTGTCAGTTTACATATTGTGCATATCATTGTGGATGATTCCTTGTTACTACATGATGTGGTTTACAACTCTTATTTGATGTTGTTGGTATACTTGGTATGCCTTGATCTTTTTAGATTCATTACCTATGCAATGGGAGTTCTTGGATGTGTTCTATCTTCTTCAACTGGTTGACACATGGATCTTGCATTTATTGTTGATGGGTTGGTGATGTAAGTGTCATGAGTTTACTGATGATGATACCTTGGAGGTATGTGTGATTGGATGCATTAGCACTTGTTGGGGGTGTTATTTCCAGTTGCATGGGTTTGATCAGTTGAATGGAAGCAATCAATTTTAAAATTGTTGTTCTAGCTAGTGTTATATCTTGTTTCTGGAGGGTGACATCATGATTGTGTTTTGGTTTGAGTTTTGAAGTTGATGTTGTGTTGCTTTTGTATAGCTTGTGAGCACAGTGTAGTGGTGGTAGTGTTGAAGCCCTTTCCGTCTGTTGGACCCGATGCTTGTGTTCTTGAGACTAGTGCATATATGCCTTGGCGTTCCTTTTCATGTGGTGGATGTTTGGAAATGTTTCCTGAGTTGGTGGACATCTTGAATGTCATTGTAGGTGTCTTGGTTGCAGCACAAAAGTATTGTTTAAGATTCATGAGTTTTCTTTGGAAGGAGCCAGTAAGTTCTTTGTCAAGTGGGAGAATGTTGAGAAATGTGACTCAAATTTATTGGTTTGATCGACTTCTTGAAGCACTTGTGATTTCCTCCTTCATCACACTAAGTTAAGTTGTTGGTTTTCATTTTTTTCTAACTAAAGTCACAGGGTTCTAAAGTTTAATAACCTCCTAACTTAGCGACTATGAAGTGAAGGCTACCTCCTTTGTTGTCGGCGTGTCATGGGTTTTGTGAACTTTGCAACCTCCAACAAGAGGTTTTGATGTTTGGTTTTTCAGCAATATAGCCACTTTGATGCCAATAGATGTGGGACCCAATAGGATGGTGGATCGTGATGAAGGCCAATAGGTGGGAATGACGTGGAGGATAGTTGGCATGTGGGCCCATGTGCTCAGTGAACATCGGTGAGATGGTAATGAATATCTCTTTGACTGGGGGGCATGGTGTTAGGTGGATAGCCCTAAGTTTGATGATGGAGATTTGAATGACCACTTATCCAACGACCAAAATTAAATGTTGAATGATGGCATGTGGCTCAAGGTGAACAAGTAACCCTAAAGGGGTACGATAGTTGAAAAGTCAAATGTGAGTAGCGGTTATACCTAAGGGGCCAGTCGAGAGGCTAGGTAGCTGAGAGAGAGAGGAGGATAATCTCAACAAAGAGAGATGAATCTTGTAGAAGGTGAATGCTAAGCGGATGTGTGACAGGGAGACCGAAAGTCCGGTGGTTGAGCCATGAGGCTTTATAGCCGAAAGAGATCTCTTAGAGTGAGAGGTGGTCATGATGGGTTATGTTGCCAAATTCCCTCTAGAATGGAACAAGATGTAAATCTCTTATAAAGGTTGTGAGCTTGATATTGTATTGTAACTGTATTTTGTTGCTAAATAATACAATGGAAATATAGGCTTTTGGAGTGTGGCATTTTTTACCTGTAAGGGTTTTCCCCGTGTATATCTGTGTGTTCAAGTCTTTTTTTCAATATTTCATGTTTATTGATTTTGTTTGTTGAATTTGTTTGTGCGCTTTGTTGGAACTGGTTATTTTTGCATGAGTTTCTCTCAAAAGGATTAATGTGGGAAATGAACTATATCTGATTCCACTTTATGGCATAGTAGTACATGTATTTGGGGCAATCTAAAGAAATAGAAGTTACCAAAGGTAGTATTGATCTCAGATGCCCTTTTTGAGCTGAACCTGTTTTAAATTTCCCTACTGGAGGCAACTAGCTACATCAAATAATTCTTGGAGTGGAGGATTATCTACAAGCCTTGCACTACTTTTGAGAGTATAGGAACTAACCTTGATGAACAATCACCTAGGAGGGTCTTTTCCATTTAATGAAACTCTTTCAAGGTTCATGGATATATTAGGATCCTGTATTAACAGTAACTTCCCCAAACATTCATCAAAATAGTGGTTAGGGGAAGGCAAAAGCAAAAGTTTGAGTGATAGTTGGAGGTGCAATAAGTGTTGTAGTTCTATGATCTATAATTAAATATTTTATTAAATAATTTGCACTTAATTCTAATTATAGATTTTCCTAATCGTAAATAGAATTGTGTGGTTATGTACTTTAACCATTGAAATTAAATAATTGAGTTCACTTAACTCGTTACACAAATTAATGAAACATTAACTATTTACTTAAATGTCACAAATAAGAACTCAAAGAAGAAATTAAAATGCTGGAAGGAAGCATAGAAAGAATAGAGAGACAGACAACAAGAAATTTGATAACGGAGTTCACCCAAATGTTCGGGCTATGTCTTTGGGTCCGCTTCTCAATGAGGAATTGCTTTATTAATGATTCCAAGCTTTAACTACCTTTGTACATCATCCAAGCTTCAAACTTGCATTACAAATTCTCTCACAGTCTCTCTCAACACCCTAAGACTCCTTTGTATTCTTCTTCACTTGCATTCATGGAGTAGGCTTCAAATTCCTTACACTCCCAATTATACTTAAAGGAATATAAAATACAAAATCTTTGTGATTACATCAATCTCCAATATTACTTTGCCTAAATTCCTCCCAAAAATAAATTCCTCTCAAAAATAATTCATTGCCTTTCACAAGCAAAAATCCCCCTTTTATACAATTTCACATGTTGTTATGGGGTTGAAACAATAATATTTTGAAAATCCCCTAAATCACCTATTCTAAGCCCCTTTAGATTTAAAATAAAATAAAAATCCTTTAAAACCCTTTTAAGGTTTTCAGGCTTAATAGATTTTAATATTTCAATGACTCTCATATAATCAAGCCCTTAAAAATCTTTTAAAAACAGGCTTATTTAAATTATTATTGTTCCCCTTTATT
This sequence comes from Sequoia sempervirens, assembly GCA_007258455.2. Taxonomy (NCBI): domain Eukaryota; kingdom Viridiplantae; phylum Streptophyta; class Pinopsida; order Cupressales; family Cupressaceae; genus Sequoia; species Sequoia sempervirens. The sequence goes on along the minus strand of VDFB02264881.1, from coordinate 107,312 downwards.
TCTCTCCTTATTTTATGGTTTACATAAAATCAAACAATTCTTATGCTTATTTTAAAATTTATATATAGGGAGGGGCTCCCCTTATATCTTGGGCAATAGTCAAGGTAAGAGGATTTTAAGGCATCGGTCAAGGGATCAAATCCCACCAAATCCTTTTTGTTTAAATATTAGACCAAATGTTTTTTCTTTAATAAATATGGTTTAATCCTTATTTTATCACTTAGTTGGTCCATGTCAGTGCCAACTAATTGCTCCCACCACATCATCTACCACATGTCCTACCAAGTGTCAAGCTTTGGTGATGCCACGTCACCACTTTGACTAAGTTTGACTAGTAATAACTTCCACACATGGACTCGGATTTGGTCCATTCAAAATGCATCAAAAAGCTCTCACTGAACTCTACATGATGGAACCGGTATAAAAATGTTCCATGATCATTAATTTTTCTAATTGACCAGCTTTGACCTCATGTTGATCAAACTTTGACCAACTGCATCAAGAGCAAACGAGCTTTATTTCTTACATTCTGCATATTGTTAGAAAGCTCTCAATGAGCTCTAAGTGATAATGACAGCTTCATCAAATTCTGAGACTGTGAAATTTTTGGTCTTCTGGATCCTCTTGGATCATTCTAGGAATAATAATTTATCTTGTATATTATTTTTTGAATATGTAGCAAGAAGGTTTCAATTAGAACTTTGAAGAAATTCTCTTCAGAACCATAAGTGTGGGTGAAATTGACTAACGGACAAAAGTTTCCCATAGTGAAAAGTGCCATCCTTCTCTATGATGTCCTTGAGCAATGGTATTCTCTTTTGCTGAGCTTGAGCATGCAACAAAATAGTTTATTCAAAATAATCTGATAGGTTAGAGGATATTTTGGCTAGTATACAAGAGCATACTTCATAATGTGAAGATAATTGTCATCAAAACACAAGTGAGTAGTCTTAGTCTAAACTTTGTTAATGATCCTAAGGTCTTGAGCACTTGCATGCATCAGTACATCCTCTAGTTCACAAGGGCTTCAAGACAAATAATGCCCTTTACACTGAGAACTACATTGCAAAGGTGATTGGTTTTGAACCCTCTAGGTTTCCTGGCTGGGATCCATAGTGTTGGTGTAGGGAAATATCAGTCATCTTAGAAAGAAACATCTAAGAACAACAGTGCCTTCAATAATTTTAATTTCATTTGATTACCTCAAAGACACATACTACTATGCCATAAATTGGAAACAGACATAGTTCATTTCCCACATTGATCCTTTTCATAGAAACTCATGCAAATCAACCAATTTCAACATCATTATCAGATTGAGCAAATAGAACCAACAAGCATGAAAGATGAGACAAAAGACATGAACACACATATAATGTGGGGAAAACCCTTACGAGTAATAAACCCCACACTCCAAAAGCCCAAATCACCATTGTATTATTCAGCAACAAAATACAGCTACAATACAATATCAGGTGAAAGGAAAGCAGAGGTCCAGAAATTCCTTCTTAATGCAAAATCCTCAAGAAAGAAGTGCGGGAAAAACATTCATTTAACATATTACATTCATTGAGATGCACATTCATAGGACAAAAGAATAGATAGAAAATATCACACATAGAGATAACACCAAATTTACATGGGAAAACCCTTACAGGAGAAAATCCCACACACCAAGTAAAGACACTTTGTATTATAGTAAAAAGATTACATGCCGAGTTACAAACTCCACTCTTAGATGTTAACTCACAGCAGCAAAGCAATCCCTCGGTCAACCTCACTCACCAATTATAGTTTTCACTTGCTATTACAATGCTCGTAAAAGCATACAATGTAAAACCATTCAACCACCCTCTTCATTGAGCCACACGCCATTTAATTTTGATATAGAGAATTTGAATTTACATTCAATGCATCTTGTTGTTCATCCAATCTGATTTGATCTCAATCACCTCTGCAAATTGTGTCGCCATCATGAAGATCAAATCTTCATTTAATTTTTCATTGGAGTAGTTGTTCCAATGTCAGTTACTAGGAAAGCTTCTCACATTCACACTGATCACTGCCATGCAATTCAAAACAAGGATGTGAATTGCACGATCATCCACTCGATAATTGCCATCTACCCTTATCAACCTATTGGATCCCACTACGACATTCTTCATGAGCCACCGAGTTAACCATCACCATATTAGGGAGACAACATATCATCTCCCTCCAATGTAAGCAAGTCCCACTGATGTATACTTTGCAGCTTCATGACTATCGGCTCATCGATGAGACAAGGTTGAGGGTCCTGTCGAAGTCCATGAGTCCCACCAATGAGAATCATCGGTCTATTGGGAAGATAGACATTAAAGTCTCACCGAAATAGCCACATCCTACTGATATGTCCATCTCAGATGTTGCCAAGTTAGGAGAAACTCAAACTTTAGAACCTTATGTCAGAGGTTATGAGGTTCAGAAAACTCACGACATCTAGACACCAAAGATATTGCTAGGTCGCTAAGTTATGAAACTCCAAAACCCCGTGACAAGGGTTCTAAAAACTTGGAACGTCATGACAACATGGATATCTCCATGTCGGGAGGTTATGAAACTCAAGAACCCTGTGACATAAGTTTCAAGGTTTTGGATTTCGGCGATAGTCTGACAATGAAAACCAAGGGGAAAATGCCAAGTCCTTAAGAGAGGTTCAAGCAAGCAAGTTGAGGAATATTTTCCAACAAGCTCCCACTTGACAAAGACTTACTAGCTTCCTCTAAACTTGAAGTTATTGAAAGTCATAGGCCCCAAGGCCCATCGAATTGGTACACCAACTATACTTCTTTATGCTCATAGACTTTGTCAATGTATTAGCGGCATTCTCCAGAGTATCCACTTTTTCAAGATTAACCTTTCCATCCTCCACCATATCATGAATGAAATGATATTGAACATTGATATGCTTCGTCTTGGCATGGAAAGTGGGATTTTTCACCAAAAAAATAGCACTTTGACTGTCACAGCAAATCATCATTTTCCCTGCATTAAATCCAACATCAGAATACAAACGTCTAATCCAAACAGCTTCTTTTCAAGTGTGTTTTGCTGCCATATACTCTACCTCAGTAGTAGATAAAGCGACCACATCTTGTCACTTGTTCATCCAACTCACTGCACCACCAAATAACATGAATATGTATCTACTAGTGGATCTTCTTCTATCAATGTCCCCTCCCCAATTAGAATCCACATACCCACGAATTCTAAGAGATCTTTGTGATCCAACTGAGTTTCCATGATAACACAAAGCATACTCTAAAGTGCCCATCAAATATATGAAAACTCTCTTCACAGCATCCCAATGCAGTCTTCCTGGATTAGCCATAAACTAACTAAGTACTTCCACTGTTTGGGAAATGTCTAGCCTTGTACAGACCATTGCATACATTAAACTACCAACAACAATTGCATAAGGCACTCTGGTCATTTCCTCCATCTCAGTAGGATATTTTGGAAAATCTTCAATAGATAGCTTCATTCCCTGCAACACTGGAACAACTAACTGCTTGCAATCAGTCATGCCAAATCTCTTCAGGATAGTGTTGATATACTTACTCTAGATGAGCCAAAGCTTTCTATTTCCTCTATCCCTTTTATTTCCATCCCTAGAATATACCTTGCTACACCTAGATCTTTCATTTCAAACTTTGCTGACAAATGAGATTTTAGATTAGAAATCATAGTCTTACTATTTCCTATGAACAACATGTCATCAACATACAGGGCAATAATAAGAACTTGGTCATTTTCAGTTTTGTAATAAACACAATGACCTAATTTTGATCTCACAAATCCAAATGACAACACAAATGTGTCAAACTTTTGGTACCACATTCTAAGTGATTGTTTTAAACCATATAGAGATTTCTTTACTTGCAAACCATATTTTCTTTAACTTTTTCAATGAAGTGCTCAAGCAGGGAAATATAAATTTCTTCTTCCAGCTCTCCATGAAGAAACATTGTCTTCACAGCCATCTGCTCGATCTCTAAGTCATACATTGTTGCAAGTGACAAAATAAATCTAATAGATTTCAGTTTAGCTATAGGAGAAAAAATTTCTCCTTAATCAAATCCCTCAACCTGGGAATAGCCTTTCATGACCAACCAAGCTTTATACTTCTCAACACTGCCATCTAGACCAATATTTTTCTTAAATACCTATTTACAGCCAACAGGATTTCACCCTTCAAGCAGGGGTACCAAATCCCAAATTTTATTATTTTTCAAAGATTTCATTTCCTCATTCATGGCTTCCAACCTGGAATTTGAATTAGACATATTAATTGCCTCTTTCATAGTCCAAGGCTCATCAGTTCTAGTAATCAAAGCATAGACAAAGTTCAAATCCAACATAGAAAATCCATACCTATCAATTTGATGCTTTTCACGTGTAGACCTCCTCACAGGTTAAGGTTCAGGTTGTGGTTCTTCTTCTTCAAAACTCTCGAAGCTACTAAAAATCTCCTCAGTTTTAGGTACACTTTGTAGTTCCTCATTATCTAGAGTTTGAGGAATTTCAACTACATCCTTCTTCTTTTCCTTTTTATCTATCTCTAACTATGAACTAGCTACTGAACGCTTTAGCTCACAAAATATTAAACTTCTTTTGTACAAAACCTTCTTAGTAACAGGATTCCAAAGCTTGTATCCTTTCCCACCAATACCACACCCAATGAAGATACATTTGATAGCCTTGTTCTCCAACTTTGATCTTTTCTCATTTGGCACATATGCATATTCCTCAACCAAAGACACATATATGTCTCAGAGAGGGCTTCTTACTAGACTACGCTTCCAAAGGGGTTTTGTCAACCATGGCTAAACTAGGTGAACGATTAATCAAGTAACATGTTGTAGCCACAGCCTCAACCCAGAACTTATGTTGTAGGCCAACACTGCTCAACATACTTCTCACTCTTTCCATTAGCGTCTTGTTCAACCTTTCAACAACTCCATTCTATTGTGGAGCATAAGGCATAGTTTTATGCCTTTTAATCCCATGGTCTTTACAGTACCTTTCAAAATTTGTAAAACAAAACTCACCACCATTGTCCATCCTAAAGCATTTGATATTCCTTGCAGTCTAATTTTCTACCAAGTTTTTAAACTCTTTCAACCAACTAAAGACTTCTTATTTACTCTTTAGAAAATACACAAATGCCTTTCTTGAATAATCATCAATAAAAGAAACATAATATCTAGACTTCAATAACGAAGGAATATTCATTATCTCTAAACCAACTGAACACTTTTGATTTACTCTTTATCTTAAGTGCAGCCTGCTTTTCTTTGTATTGGGTTTCAGGCCCCATCAAAACCCATTTTTTTACCTCTAATCAAAAATGAAGGAACATTCATTGGACCAAATACATCAGAATGAACGTATCCAGTATTCCAAAAGATTTATGAAGACTCGAATAAAATGAAACACAATGTTGCTTTCCATAAATACAATGTTCACAAAAATTGAACTCAAGGTTACAATCATCAAGCCCTTCAACTAGAATTTTTATTTTTTAAGGATTTTAAGCCTTTCTCTCCTATGTGATTGAGTCTATGATGCCACAACATGGTTTTCTCTACTAGGAGTTTCACCTCCAAGGAATTTTCAACTAGAGGAGCTTCATTCTACTTCTCTACACGAGCAACTTTTCTTGACTTTACAAAGATGTTGTTACATTGAATAAGCCGTACATGCAACTTTTATAGAGTGCTTATGGGTCCACCCTTAGCCAATACCATTGAGCCTCTAGTCATCTTACAACCTCCACTTGAGAAAGAAACTCGCATGCCAACATCATTCAACTTACTAATAGAAGGCAAGTTATGAGCCAAACCTGGTATGTGCAATATGCCATCGATTCCTTTGATTCTTCCATCAAGGAATTAGATTATGACTCTTCCATGGCCAAAAATTTCCAGAGTTGAATCACTTGCCAGGTACGCCTTTCCACTAGCATACTTTTCATACTTAGTGAGCCAATATTTGTGAGATGTCATGTGAAAAGATGCACCTGATTCAATCATCCAGACATCATCTAATGCCTGAGTTGCCAAGGTAGCAATGAAGACATCTGCATCATTCTAAGAAGAGTCATTGTCCGAAGAGTTCTTGCTCTTCTTCTTCTTCTTCTCCTCACAATCCTTTTGGATATGACCAGTCTGCCCATAATTCTAGCATTTCACCTTGTACTTCTTACCAGGATACTTGATCTCCCTTCAAATTTGTATTTTAAATTATTTTCTTTCTTCTTGTGTCTCTCCTTTGATCTACCCTAAACAACAAGAGCCTCCTTGGCCATTTCAAAATACTTCCTTTGCATTTCTTTTGACAGTAGCAAGGCAACCACGTCTTCCATCTTGAAAGTAGTTGTTGTACTTCCAATAGCCATTACCAGATGATCCCAAGTGTCAAGTAAGGAACATAACAGAATCATACAGTGATCCTCCTCCTCTATCTTCACACCCACAGACACCAACTAAGCAACAATCATATTAAATGAATTCAAATGGTCTGCTACAAATACACCTTCTTCCATCTTCAAGGAGTACAACTTCTTCCTCAGGAATAACTTCTTCACCAAAGACTTTCCCTAATAAATGTCACCAATTTTCTTCCATAATGAAGATGCAGTCTTCTCCTCATCGACGTTTAGGAGAATAGAATCATCCAAACATAGCCTTATCAATCCTCTAGCTTTTATATCTGTGAGGTCTTGATCTTCTTGCTTCATACTATGTGGAATAGTTCCAGACACATCAATCTAGAGGTCTTGATCCACCAACGGATCTTCCATTTGAGTTTCCACAAATCAAAATTTATGCCATTAAACTTTTCAATTTCTACTCTACCTGATGTACTTTCCATCTCAAATTGTAAACAAGACAATCAGTTCTTCTTTTGCAAGACTTCCACTGAATAGGATTAGCACAAAAAACTATCCATACTCACAAGGATAACACAACTACAGAGGTGCAGAAATGCCTTCCTAATGCAAAATCCTCGGGAAAGAAGTGCAAGAAAAACATTCATTTAACAGATTACATTCATTGAGATGCACATTCATAGGACAAAAGAATAGACAAAAAATATCACATGGAGATATAACACTAGATTTACATGGGAAAACCCTTATGAAAGAAAAACCTACACACCAAGTAAAGCCACTTTTTATTATAGTAAAAATATTACATACAGAGTTACAGACTCCACTTTCAGATGTTAACTCATAGCAGCAAAGCAATCCCTTGGTCGACCTCACTCACCGATTATAGTTCACACTTGCACTATTACAATGCTCGTAAAAGCATACAATGTAAAACCATTCAACCACCCTCTTCATCAAGATTTACGCCATTTAATTTTGATACAAAGAATTTGAATTTACATTCAATGCATCCTATTGTTCATCCAATCTAATTTGATCTCAATCACCTCTGCAAATCGTGCCACCATCATGAAGATCAAATCTTCATTTTATTTATTGTTGGAGTAGTTGTTCCAATGTCAGTTACTAGGTGAGCTTCTCATGTTCATACTAATGACTACCATGCAATTCACAAAAAGGATGTGAATTGTGCAATCATCCACTTGATAATCACCATCTGCCCTTATCAACCTATCGGATCCCACCATGACATTCTTCATGAGCCACTGATTCAACCATTGTCATATCAGGGAGACAACATATAGTCTCCCTCTGATGTAAGCAAGTCCCACCAATGTATACTTTGTAGCTTCATGACTATCAGCTCATTGATGAGACAAGGTTGAGGGTCCCACTGATGAGAATCATCAGTCCATTGGGAAGACAGACATTAAAGTCCTGCCAAAATAGCCACATCCCACCGATATGTCGATCTCAGATGTCACCAAGTCAGGAGAAACTCAAACTTCAAAACCTTATGTCAAAGGTTATGAGGTTCAGAAAACCTGCAAAAATCTAGACACCAAAGAGATCGGTAGGTCGCTAAGTTATGAAACTCCAAAACCCCACAACAAGGGTTCAGAAAAATTGGAACATTGGGACAACATGGAGATCGCCATGTTGGGAGGTTATGAAACTCAAAAACCCCGCGACATAGGTTTCAAGGTTCTAAATTTCTGCGATAGTCCAACAATGAGGGCCAACTAAGGGAAAAATGCCAAGTCTTTAAGAGAGGTTCAAGCTAGCAAGTTGAGGCATATTTTCCAACATCAAGCTCACAACCTTTATAGGAGATTTACATCTTGTTCCATTCTAGAGGGAATTTGGCAGCATGACCCATCGCGACCACCTCTCACTGTGAGAGACATCTCTTTCAGCTACACAGCCTCACGGCTCGAGCACCAACCTTATGGCCTCCCTGTCACATAGTCGCTTAGCATTCACCTTTTGCAAGATTCATCTCTCTTCATCGAGATCATCCTCCTCTCTCTCTCTCAGCTACCCAGCCTCATGACTAGCCCCATAGGTAACTATTTCTCACATTCAACTCTTCAACTACCACACCCCTCTAGGGTTACTTGTTCACCTCGAGCCACATGCCATCATTCAACGTCTAATTTTCACCATCAGATAAGCGGTCATTCAAATCTCCATCATTGAACCTAGGGTTATCCACCTAACACCATGCCGCCTAGTCGAAAATAAATTCATTACTGTGTGTGTGAAATGTGGGATAGTTAGAAAATCAATACTAAAGCACACAAACATCAATGAGATGTATTATATTAAAGATTTGAATCAAAGAACTACTCTAAATTGCAGTTAAACAAATCTTCAAAAATGTTCCATTGTTCTCTATTCTCAAGGATTTATTAAACCATATCGGCTCTCAAATTTTGTATATGCACTATGGTTTTTAAAATGACAACTTGAGAAATGAGATGTCGTTCTAAATGTAAGAAATCTAAGTTCCTACATGAAACTATGAGATGAAAGCTATGACACTATGATAATGGACATATTGATAAATGGATGATGTTGCCAAACTATGTGGTACGAATGCTATGATAAGAAGTTAAAATGATTCTTCATATGCTCAAATGACCATTGAAATGATGAACTAAAATGCAATTATAAAGAAAAACATGATTTAACATGCAACTATAAAGAAAAGCATGATTCTAAGTTAGCATGATGCTACAATGCAAGCTTGTTAAAATGCTAAAGAATGTTATAAGACTCCAAGTGCTCCAAAGATATTCCTGCATAATAACTCTACACAAATGTGGATGCCAAATACTATAGAAAAGGGTTGTATTTATAGGATTTTCCAAGCATCTTGTGATGTGGCAGCGATCGACGATGCAGATTCAAATATGAGAGATGAATGATGGAGATGGAAAGAATCAAGAAGGATGTTCCCTTGACCAAAGACAACATGCCAAATGGATGAAGGAATCCCTTGACCAAAGACAACATGCCAAATGGATGGAGGAATAAAGTGTGCGAGAAAAATACCATGTGTTTGAAAGTTTGTTGAAGATAATTATTTAATTTCATGTGACCTTGGTGAGGTGGCATGAAAAGTTGTAGACATGTGCTTGAATTCCAAATTTGGGATTAGTGAAAATTAATTAAATAAAACAAACTTTAGAAATTTGTTTATTTAATTAAATTAGAGGAATGTGATTTTAGATTTGGAGATTTAGAAGATATGAACTATATAAATAAATTGACAATTTATTTATAAGTAGTTGAAATATTAATTAAATAACTAGTATTTAATTAATTAAATGTCTTGACCGATTTTAGGTGTATAGATTTTGCCCCTCTTTGAAGTAATGTGTTTACACGTTGCTTCAAAGAAAAATTTGATGCCCCAGATGTTGATTTTCAGGTGATGACGGATATATGCCCCCTTGAGACATAAATTGGTGAATTTTTGAATTTTTAGGATTTTTTAGAATTTTTAAAAATTTTGATGATTCTTCGATGATTTGATGATGATATCAAAATTTTGTAATTCAGAAACGATTTATCTCTCGAAAAATGATGTGCAATCCTGCAAGTGATGATTTGATGAATTAAAGCCCCTTTAAAAATTAAAATAAAACAACCCCATAAAAAGCCCACTTAATTAACCTTAAAAGGGTTAAAAAGAGTGATTAGAAGTTCATTTGAGCATTTGCAATTTGAAAAATTGATAGTGATTGAGTGATTTTGGAATTTGGAGCAGAATGGTGATCCCTTACGACACGCATCAGTTCGAGCAAGTCAAGCGGCACAACTGCCCTGGAGTGTACGGTCCTATGATATGTACCCCAAAAACTACCTCGTACTTTGTGCAATTTATCTTTCCCTCCATTTTTTTCATTTGAATTCAGCTTTTCTTAGTTTAGTGTATAGGGTTGCCACAATGGCACATTGATTGATTGCTCTAGCACATAGACTAGCTTAGCACTTAGGGTTAGGGATGTAGCGCATTGGGTTGATGAATTAGCACATAGATGATTTAGCACGTAGGTTGCCCGAAATAGCGCATATGATAACTAGTGTGGCGTATAGAATGGTTTAGTGCTTAGGGTAATGAGATTAGCGCATAGATTAAATGATGTAGCGAATAGGATAAATCAGCGCATCTAAACCCTGTTCTGACGCATGTGTGAAATGAAGTGGCGCATATGATACTTCAGCACATAGAACCTCTGTTGTAGCGCATTGATGAATTTTTCTGGCGCATAGGGTTTTCCAGCACATAGAAAGATTATTCTAGCCCATTGGTGAAATTTTAGACTAGATTGATGATTTGCTTGATTAGACTCATTGATGTTGATGATGTTTGATCGCGTTAGTCTATGTGTTGATGATGATTGATGATGTTGATAGATTAGATGTCCATTGATCTCATGATAGGTGAGATGCAATGATAGGATGATGATAATTGACCCCATGATAGGCAAGGATCAATAATGGTTTGATTGGTTGAATGACCTCATGATAGGTGAGGTGCATTGATAGATTGATAAACCTCATGATAGGTGAGGTTGGATCGATTGATTGATAAACCTCATGATAGATGAGGTTGGATTTATTGATGAACCTCATGATAGGCGAGGTGCATTGATTGATTGATAAAGCTCATGATAGGTGAGATTAAATTGGTATATTGATGCTCACGAGATTTGATCAAAGTCTCACCAGAGGTAATTAGATTAATAAGTTGATTGATTTTGATTGATTGATATGTTGATTGATGTCGATTGATTGATTGACTAATTTTTGATTTTGTAATGATAGGAGTCATTGACGAGTCTACAGATTAGGGAGCATTTCTTGAGGACATGGGAGTTGATCAAACACCTGACACAACCTGAGACAGCCATTATTGCATGATGTGGTTTGTCATCTCTTATCGATATGCCCCATATTAGGATCAACAGGGGTTTTTTGACAACCTTAGAAAAGAGGTAGCATAATGAGCGTAAAACCTTCCATTTTCCCACTAGTGAGATCACAGTGACTCTTGAGGATGTATATTAGATTCTACGGATTCCTATGGTTGGAGAGCTTGTACTATATGATTCTCAGGAGTAGGGTGGGACTAATGCGTTGCGCAGGGTGTTTGAGGATGATACCATATGCGGCTATGAGATTCCCTAGAGGGACATGGTAGATGTGTATGCCATATTGCCTTCTATTCTTGTCGGGTTTATTGGAGGGTTCCTTTGTCCTGACTGTAGGTTTAAGGGACTCTTGGTTGGATGGGGTCAGATTTTAGAGAGCATGATTGCTCATGGCACTCAATATGCATGGGGTTGTATGTTTGTCCATTTGTACCATGATTTGCACTAGGTGGTTTATTTGTGAGAGAAAATTTTATCAGTTGGGGTCACATTGCTTTAGGTCTAGGCCTGGGAGCATATAGCAGTCAGTCGGCCAATTGGAGAGAGGCAGTGCCTAGCCATGAGGCCGTATGTACACATTTATGTAGGTTGAATTGCTTAGCCTAGGCTAGGAAAACTCGAGTGCTGGAGGAGGGCACTGGATGATCTTGATTCCGTGGTATGGTGGCCATATGTTGATTGAGAGCAGCTGCCAAAGGATGCCATTGAGAAACCATTTTTGTGTCAATCCATGTATCTGATTAGTCGGACCCATTTCATTATTGAGAGATTTTTGTTGATGAGAGTATTGTGGCAATATGGTAGGGTGCAAGGGATGCCACAGGGCATGGCCCATTATGCACGGTGTCAGAAGGATGCTACAGATTGGGGACCTATTTTGTCATACGATGTGGTAGTTCAACACTTTCAGAGATTACAGGCTGTCATTTGGGAGGTGCATCCAAAGACCATAGATGCACTGATATCAAAAGAGTATGCTCAGTATATGTTTATGCATCCATTCCCATGGATCACCATTCTAGACGAGCCAACGTCACTGTTGGTGGAGGAGGGGGTAGGAGGTCATGGGCAGAGGTAGCAGGGAGGGGAGGAGGAGGAGTAGGAGCAAGAGGAGTAGGAGGAGGAGGAGAGTAGTGAGGAGGGAGGTGATGATGAGAGTGATGGGGGAGGAGATGAGGGTGGCGGAGGGCCAAGTCCTGATGTTGGAGAGTTGAGAGTGCCTCACAAGAGGTGACGTGTGGAGGTTTGGTTACCCTTGCCACAGCAACAGACACAGATTACTGCACTACAGGTATAGGTTGAGACTCTACAGGCTCAGCTTGAGCAGGTTCAAGCTCTACTAGTGCAAGCCCAAGGGCAGATTATTGTGTTGATAGTAGAGCGGGATGCAACCAAGTAGTAGGTACAGCAGGTACAGGCCCAACTTACCCAGGTCCAGGCCCAGGGACAAGCACAGGGACAAATGTAGGGGCAGATTGACATGTTGACTACTAAGAGGGATGCCCTGAGACAACGGGTTGATCAGGTTGAGGGCCTTACTAAGAGATTATAGCAGGCTGCAATAGCTATCAAGGCTACAGATTATTTCAAAGAGATCCATCGTACCGCATGGGAGGTCGAGTTCTATAGAGTTTGATATCATGATGCGGTTCCTCTAGAGAGACGAGAGAGTTTTGCATAGTCCTGATCAGGGAGATCCTAGTCTCATAGCATTAGAATGGGTGATACACAGCCACTTCCTAGAGATCGGAGAGATCCTGGTGCAGGTCCATCAAGTGGGGGAGGTACTGGTCTTGTGATGCTAGCACCGTCTGGGGGGAGCATGACATAATTCTAATTTCTGATTTGCTGATGTACTTTTGGACATGTTGAGACATTGATGATGTACCTCTTTGATTTTAGACATTATGATACACCGCCATTTTTTATATTGATGTATCTCTTTATACCTTTGGATATCCTTGTACACTTTTACATTGTGATTTTGAGGTTATATAATATGTGGTGATGATTATGATCTATGTGTCTATATGATTTCATGATGGATGTCTATGATGGATGCATTTGATTTCCATTATTTATGATATGTGATGTTCTATATGATGATGATGATATGATATGTTATGGATGCAAATGATTTATGTTATATATGTTATGTGATGTTTTATATGATGATGATGATGTGATATGCTATGGATAAAAATGATGTTGCAACTAATGTCCCATGATTCTACGATGTTTTATGAATGATGCCTATGTGATGGATCTTATTATGCTAATGAAATGTGATGTATTTTATGTTTTTGCACTTTTCGCATGCAAATAGATAATGACTGTATGAATGATAAATGAAATGATCATATGATGGTATATAGTTTTATGTGTTTATAATGTTTATATGATGATGATCATGATGATTGTGATGATTATGCAATGATGATGCTTATGTGATGATTATGTAATGTATGCAATGATGATATGATAATGCCTGATTAATGATTCTATATGTTTTATGAATGATGTTTATGCTATGTGAGATGGATTTTGATTATGTAAATGATGTGTGATGATATGTGATGTTTATACTAATTATGTATGGATGTAATGATGATGGGATGATATATGGATGATGTTTTATAATGTGTAAGATGAATTATGATTATGTGATGCAAATGATTATGCTTAACTAATTTCGTAAGACTTCAAAACCTCTAGGGCCTTAAGCTTAAATGAGTGAATCTATCCAACTTTGAAGAGTTGCAGGAAGGTTGCAGTAAGTTGATTATTTGTTAAGTTAAGCTTCACAAAACCTGAAATATTTCCCAACTCTCTTGGAAATCTGAAGAGACTCACTCATTTAAGCTTAGTGGACCACTTTCTTAATGCAACTAAATGATTTTGATTATGTAAATGAGATGCAATGCATGTCTTTTTGTTTTTTTTGATGTGGATATCATGATGTAATGCATGGATGAATGAATGATGTGATAATGTTTTCTAAAATATGCAAATGATAATGGAACTGATGTGTTTTCTAATGGATGCAAATGATAATGGAACTAATGTGTTTTTGGTGAATGTCAAGTGTACTAAATCCATTGATAAGAGATATAACATCATTGTGAAATTATTGCCACTTTGGAAATCTATAGATATAGATGCAATTTAACATGGATGCAATCTAACTTAACCATGCAAATCTAATATGCAGATGTTGTCATTCGTAACAGCCAATTTTTCATGCTTTTTATCATCATTGAGCCTTTAAAATGTTGAAAGTTAGTACAAGCATCGATGGTATATTTAAACCATGATGACCTGATCACTACTTCCATGAATTTTGATATTGCAAGTTAAAAAAAGCATTTAAGTATAATTAAACCGAGATGACCTGAGTATTGCTTGTGTAAACAGACAAGAGTTAACTATTTTCCTATGCAAATTTGGAATGTCATTAGTGATACTTTGCAGAGCATATCCCACAATAATTTGCATAGTAATAATGATCAACTCACAGATAGCAGACAAAGAAAAATCACACTCCTTCCTGGCTCCTCTAGTTCAATACATCATTGAAGTGCTCCACAAATATGATAACAAAATTCAAAGTGCAATAATTGAACATTCATGTTTGACGTGATAAACCCATGATTCAGAAGGAACATAATCCATTTGAAGTTTGCTTTTGGTTTGAGTGATTTGGTTGTTTGATTTGGATGGTTGATGCGTTCATGATGGTGATTGATGTTCAATGTTGGGTTGCACTGTGATCATTGTGTTTGTTGTGTTTGTCCTACTGTTGTTTGTCTGTTGGTTCAAGCTCAAAGTTTATTTCCCCCGGTGAGTACAGGATTTTCCCCCCTATCTAGGGTGAGACACGACCACGATGCTAGGATATGAACATGATGCTTTCCGATAATAGGCAAATTGATGGAAAAAGCGAATGTGAAAGAAAATGGTCAACATGTTGAAATAGATGGAAAATCTAGCCTATCACAAATAGCATATGTTGCCAGGTTTTCACTACTTGTCTTTATTGCACTTTTTCAGATTTTATGATTTCTTTTTATTTTTTTGATTTTTCACTTTTTTTGTATTTTTCTCTTTTTCTAATTTTTTTGTTGTTACCCAAACACCTATTTCCCAGGTTTTCATCAAGGCAACCATTTTTTCAGGACATTTTATGATGCTTTTGTATTTGTTAGGACTTTTTCTGATGCACTGGATGATTTAGGTGTAGAATTTCTTGAGATGTAAGCTATTGAGGGGTTCATCAAACAAGTCCCCTTTAGGTCTAGACAACTGATACGCTCCTGAACTGAAGATTGATACAATGACAAAGGGACCTAGCTAGTTTGGTTCAAATTTCCCCTTCTTCTCTCGATCCTATTGGTTACAGAGGTTTTCTTTTAGGACAAAGTCACCCACTTGAAAAAATTTGGGCTTTACTCTGTGATTGTAACTTCTAGATATCCTTTATTGGTAAGCCTTCAAGTGATCCACTACATGCTGATGACACTCATCCAACAATTCCAATTCCTATAACCTAGACACTCTGTAATCCTCATCTGAAATGATCCCCTTTAGTGACACTCAGAGTGATGGTAGTTCAACCTCAATAGGTAGAATGGCTTCTGACCCATAGATGAGAGCATAAGGTGTAGCTCCTGTCGGGGTGCGGATGCTAGTTCGATAAGCCCATAAAGTAGGGTTCAGTTGAACATACCAATCACGTCCAACATCGTTGATTATTTTCTTCAATATTTTCAGGATAGTCTTGTTTGAGGCCTCTACTTGGCCATTTTCTTGAGGATAGTAGGGTGTAGAAAATCGATGTTGGATATGAAACTTCTCACAAATTTCTTGGAAATATTGAATCTTGAAGGGTCTAACGTTATCCATGATAATGGATTAAGGAATGCCATACAGATAGATGATATAATTTAGGATAAAGGATGAAATTTGTTTTCATGTGATGGTGGTTAGGGGAACCGCTTCAATCCACTTTGTAAAGTACTTCGTGGTTGTGATGATAAAATTGTGTCCATTGGATGAGGATGGATGAATCTTTCCCACGAGGTCCAATCCCCACTAACAAAAAGGCTAGGTTGATGTGAAAGGTTGCAACTCTTGTATCGGTGCATGTATCAAGTTTCCATGGATTTGACATTTTGTGCACCTTTTGACGTATTGGAATGACTCCTCCATATTTGGCCAATAATACCCCAAACATAGGAGTATCTTAGCTAAAGTTAGGCCACTTGAATGTGTGCCATAGATACTACCATGGACCTCACATAAAGAAGTTTCAGTTTCATTACGTTCTAGACATCGAAGGAGAGTACCATCAAGACCTCGTTGATAAAGCACATCGGCTATTAGGGTGTGTCGAGTTGCTTGTCGAATGAAATTTCATTTTTGGTTTTGGGATAAATCAGGTGGGAGGGTATTGTCTTTCAGATAAGTATAGATTTTCCCATAGATGGAAGCATCAGCCTCGGCTAGATGGTAGATGAATTGGGATTCAGGATTGTCATAGGATTGGTTAACAATTGTTCCACCATGAACTCATAATAGGATTGCTTTTCAGGAATCTGTAAGAGAGAAGCAATGGTAGCCATGGCATCAAGCTTTGTTGTCACTTCTAGGAATCTACTCAAATTTTATCTCCACAAAGTACTTTTTGAATTCATCAACCATTCTTTTATATAGCATTAATTTTTCATCTTTTGTTTGGTAATCATTGTTCACCTAGTTAATGACTAGCTAAGAATCACCATAGACATGTAAATCTGTGATCTTCCAATCAACTGCTACTTTGATTCCAATGATCAATGCTTTGTATTTGGTTATGTTGTTGGTGCATGAAAACATCAGTCTATAGGACTTGGGGATGGTTTGTCCTTGTGGCGAGATAAACAAGATTCCTATGCTTGATCCATGTTTTGTATAAGAGCCATCAAAGTACAACATCCATTGTTGTGTAGATATTGTAAGGACATCAGCATCTGGAAATTCAATGTTCATTGGATGATTGTCTTGCAACGGTGCTTCAACTAGTTGATCCACTATGGCTTGACCCTTGATGGCTTTTCTATCCATGTACTAGATGTCAAACTCACTCAATATCTTGACCCATTTAGCTAGTCTTCCTGTTAGGGTAGCTTTGTTGAGTAGATACTTTAATGGATCAATTTTAGCAATGAGTGTGATGGTGTGAGTCAGCATGTAATATTTGAGTTGTTAGGTAGAAAATACTATCGCCAAAAGGGATTTCTCAATAAAGGTGTAATTGATCTCATAACCATTCAAGGTCCTACTTATATAATAGACTACCCTTTCCTTTCCTGTTGAATCTTCCTGTGCCAATAAAGCTCCCAAAGATATCTCAGTTGTTGCAATAGAGAGTATCAATGGCTTTCCTTCAATTGGTGGTACTAGTATTGATGGTGACATCAAATATTGCTTGAGTTGATTAAAGGTTGCTTCACACTTCTCATCCCACTTGAAAGAGACATTCTTGTGTAATAAATGATTGAAGGGATGATTTTTATCAACTAGTTGTGCGATGAACCTCCTGATGGATTGAAACCTTCCCTATAATGATCTGAGCTGGCTAATGTTTTTAGGAGGAGGCATCTCCATGATGGCTTTAAATTTTGCAATATCCACCTCAATGTGTTTAGCCGACACAATGTACCCCAAAATTTTAGCTGACGTTATGTCGAAAACACATTTCTTGGGGTTCAACCTCACATTGAATTTCTCCAATCTAGTGAAGATCTTGTCTAGAATTTCTAGATGTCCCTCTCTAGTGAATGATTTGGCCAATAATTCATCTACATAGTCTTCCATAAAAGTGTGCATCATGTCATGGAAGATGGTGATCATTGCTCTCTGATATGTGGCTCCAACATTTTTCAACCCAAAAGGCATTACATTCCAGCAGAAAGTGCCCCATGGACATGTGAAGGATATTTTATCTTGATATTTAGGTGCTATCTTTATCTAATTATACCTTGAAAAGCCATCCATAAGTGATAACATTTCATTCCTAGCAGTCAAGTCTATGATGATGTCGATGTTAGGTAGAGGAAAATCATCTTTTGGGAAAGCTTTGTTAAGATCCCTGAAGTCTATACATATCCTGATGCTTTTGTCTGGTTTCAAGACTGGCACAATATTTGATATCCACTCAGCAGAGTCAATAGGTCTGATAAATCCCACATCTAGTATCTTCTTTAATTCAAATTTTACCAAGAGGGCACTATGAGGGTACCTTTTTCTCAACTTTTGCTTTACCGATTTTAAGTGAGGTGGAATGATAAATTATGCATGATGAGTTTTGGATCTATGCCTGACATGTCAGTATAAGACCAAGCAAAGTTGATCTTCCTCTCTTCAAAGAATTTAGTGAAACTAGGTTTTTCCTCCTCTGTCATGGATGTCGCTAGATGCAAGGTCTTTACTGTTTCATTTGTGCTGACATTGATAGACTATGTAGGCTCTATCAGCACTAACAATCTCTCCTGATAGTGTTTGGGGAGAGTGTAAAATCTTCCATCTCTCGGTGCCTCAGAGAGATTTTCACCTTCAGATACACTCTTTAGTTTTACTTTTTTCTAGATCTAATAGTGCCGTTAAATGGTTTTCACCATTAGATCTGCTTTTGGTATTCATTTTGCAGCTAGAAGATTTGGCACTCCCCTTGTCTAAAGTTCTATTATGAGATTCGCTGATGGAACATGTTTTAGGGTTATTAGAACAAAGGAAGTTAACGATGGCATCATCATTCGGAAAGGTAGGTAGATCAAACAGCTCAGATTGGTCCCAATCAATTAATTCGGGGGTATACTAATGCCATGGAATCGTCAAATCGACTGAGGTCATAAGGGGTAAGCATCATTATGGCAATGTTGTCAAAATGTCCAATGGCAATATCAAGGTCTAAGATGTTACTCTCTTCTAAAGTATCTATCTCGTTAGAAGAATGATCATCTTCACTTGAGTCATCAATATTCTATGATCCAATTTCATGCGGTCAATAACTTGAGCTCTTTCCCTCTATATGTGTTGGTGTATACTTTTGTACCACATCAATCTCCTTATCATGACAAGATTCTTCAGAGAGGGAATCCCATTCATATTCATTGGAGTTTGTTTCAGAACTATCTCTCAATTGAAGGATTCTCTCGACAACTTATTGTTTGGTTTCTTCTTTTGCTTCTTCCTTGTACCCTAGTCTCGTCTTCTCCTTAGAGTTCATTGTGATAGGTTGTATTGGTTAAATGATGCCTTCCTTTCTTTTACCAATAGGACCTTTTCCCTCATATCCCATATTTTCCAAGATTGTCTTCCTTTTCCATACTGCTCTATTAATACATTTGAAGTGTATGCTTGTGATTTCTCTTTGTCCTTGTACAACCAATTCAAAACCTCCTTGTCTTCCGATTTGTCCACTAAGGTACCTACTCTTACAAATTTTCCATCAAAGAGTGTTGTTTGTGATGATTGTTGTCTTGATGTTGATGGTTGTCCATATGTCTTAGGAGAAGATGAAAGTTGTGATAAACACAAGGATTGCTCAAATGAGTATTCCCCCATGCCTTTGTCTTTCAATTGGATCTTTTCAACCTATTTTGATAGGGCATTGAGTTGACTTTCGTGATTTGATGGAGTAGACTCACTGATTCCCTTTTCTTTTGATTGGTTCTTTTTCTCAACCCACTTTGTCAAGGCATTTAGTTGTTTTCCACCATTTGATGAACCATGAGTTGGAGCTTCCCTATTGTGTGGTAAAAAAACATCTTGGGTGGTTTTGAGTGTGTTACAATATTGGGGGTTGTTGGATTCAGCTGATATAGTGATTTCTTGCCCGTTGAAAGGGAACTTCAAACACTAGTGATATGTGGATGGAATTGGTTGCATGTCATGAATCCAAGGTCATCCCAAGAGTATGTTTTATGTTAACTCTTTGTCCAACACTTGGCAGACTATATCTTTGACGATTGGTCCCACTTGAATAGGTAGTACTATCAACCCTTGGGAAGATCTCTCCTCGTCATCATATGCTTTTATTGTGATTTTCCTTCTAGGATCAATAGCATTTTTTGAATAGCCCAATGCACGGACAAGTTTTAGAGTGCAAATATTTAAGCCAACTCCTCCATCTATTAGAACATGTTTAATGTAGTTTTTGTGGATTAAGACCTCAATGTGGAGGGCAGTTTTGTGTGAATGGGTGATTGATACATTATCATGTTTAGAAAATGATAAATAGTGCAATGCAATCAAATGTCCCACCATAGTCTAAAATTGGAAAACTTCTAGATTGTTTGGTACCGTGGTGGTGACTAGAGCTTGTTCCAAGATTTCTTTATGTGCTGGTGAGATTTTGAGCAATTCTAAGATGGATATTTGTGCTATTATTTTTTTCAATTGATCAACTATATTATATTGGGTTGCAGGGACAACAGCAATTGTTTTGGATGTGGAAGGGGTAGCTCCTTTCAATGTTACCTTGGCTTGTCCTCTTGTGATTGCATTGATCGGGGAATTGTCTTTTTTTCCTTTGATTTTATTGACATTGATTTGGTTGTCATTTGTGGAAAAGTTGGTGATCAAATTTATTGGCACAAGGTCATTAATTTGTTGTGCGGTAGTGTTGATATCGTGGTGATGATTTTTAGTTGCAATGATGTTTTTTTCGTGTTTAACGATGTTGTCATTCATTGGGTTATCTGTTGCAATAAGATCTAGTTTGTCATGGGTTTGATCATCAACCACCTCAATATGGAGAATAGTGGTATCATAAACATAGTTCAGAATTTTTTTCCTTTGGGGTTTGATGACGAGGACTTCCCTTTCTCATAGTTTGGTAGAGGGTTCTCGAACACTCCATGATCATTATTTGTTTGGATTCCTTCTACAAATATTGTCTTGTTGTCAATAAAATCTTGTATCAAGTGCTTCAACTGCATGTAGTCATTGGTTTTATGTCCTTTGTTTCGATGAAATTCATAGAAATGTGCATCATTCCAACATGGAGGCTTAACTTGTGGCTCCCAATTTCTTGCCTCTGGTAAGGTTATGACTTTAGCTTCAAGAAGTTCCTTTAATGTTGATTCTGATGATTGTCCCAAAGGTGTGAACCTTCTTCGATTTGAGAACATTCGATATGATGGTGTCTAGATCCAACATTACCTTGATTGTTGTTTTGGTTGACATTTTGGTTGTTGTTTTGGTTGTTGGATGGATTGTTGGGTGCATTGTTGTTCTATGGAATTCACAATGTTTGGGAAAAGGAATTATGTGGATATCTTGATCAAAAGGATATGGACAAATGTCTTGGATGAAGTATCGTTTTGAGGTTCCCCTTTGCATATCAAGAATTTTTTGCTGAAGGTTTTTCATTTGATGAGTTAGGGCAACCACTTGTTCTAGATCATTTTCAGGCTTTTTGGCAGGTGCTTTCAATTGATTAACATCGAAGTCATCAGTAAATTTGACACCTTGTTGATCCAACATTAGGAGGTATTTTTCCCCATTTCTTTAAAAAATATTTTCTAAGAACTTGTGGAAATTCGAATCTTGTTCAACATTTTGGATGTCTTCCTTAGTTACTTCTTCTCCTTCATTGTTGTGGATTCCATGGAAAGGATTCTCTTCAGCTTCAGCCATGTTGTTGCGAGTTTCACTATTTTGAGTTTCGATATTTTGATTATCCATGTTTGGAGTTTCGATGCTTTGAGTTCCAATATTTTGTGTTTTGATGTTTTGTGTTTCAAGTTCTTTTTCCTTGAGTCTCTACTTTTGTAACCTTGTTTGAATGAGCATACAAGTGTTATACTTTGACTAAAATTTGATCTTTGTTTGGAAGAGTGGCAAGGATTACAACTAAGTCAAATAGAATGAAAAATTCTATCGATGAGACTAAGTTTGATTTGATTGTACGTCTTCGTTTAATGATGAGAGGATGATAAATCCTGATGATGAAACTAGGCTTAACAATCAAAGATATGATAAGTTTGATGATTTAGGCACTTTGACATGTTTATATCTAGGTTTAATTTGGAGAATTCCACTTGTAGAGGTTAGTTTTAACAAGTTTAGACTCTATGGTGTCTGAGGAATGATTCTGGATTGAAAATGATTCTGAATTTTGGCTAAAATTGTGAAACAGGGGATAAATTTAACTCTCGGGTTTTGCATTTAATGGATGTGCTAAAACAGAGCCTGAATTCACTAAAAGATTTGATAGATGCACTAAAATAGAGAATGAATGCACTGGAAGATTGCAGGGATGCGCTAAAATATTTTTTGGATGTGCTATAACAGAGGGTCGATGTGCTAAAATATTGAATAGATGCACTATAAAAGTTCCTAGATGCACTAAAATATTTGACAGATGCACTAAAACAGAGGATGAATGTGCCAAAAAATTGCACAGATGCATTATAACAGCAAACGAATGTGCTGCAAGATTGCACGGATGCGCTATAACAACAATCAAATGTATTGAACTAGGAAAATGTCACAGTTTTTTGCAAGTTTATTTGATTTTCTAATTTTCCAATCAAAGAATTGGTTGTTTCAAAGGGTGTTTTATGAATCAAGAATTTATTTTTTACTTCCAATGTAAATGTTTTGTTTGAAATTTGTTTAAAAACACATTGGTAAAATACATCAAACATGTACAACTTAAGGTTGTGTAGGACAATATTCACTAGATTCCCACTTGGATTTTACTCCAGCTGCACCAACTTTTAGTGGATGATTAGATTCTTGACCTCACTGGCTCCCCTCCATGGCACTCACTTCTCGGGGTAGCCAAGCATCAATACCCATGAATCTCTGATTGGTCAGACCTGTTTCATTATTGAGATATTTTTGTTGATGAGAGTATTGTGGCAGTATGTAGGGTGCAGGGGATGTCACAAGGTGTGGCCCATTATGCACAGTGTCAGAAGGATGCGACAGATTGGGGACCTATTTTTTCATATGATGTGGTATTTCAGCACTTTCAAGGATTATGGGTCATCATTTGGGAGGTGCATCCAGAGACCATCAATGCACTGATATCAAAGGAGTATGCCCAGTATATGTTTATGCATCCATTCCCATAGATCACCATTATGGATGAGCCAACACTGTTTTTGGTGGAGGAGGGGGCAGGAGGTCATGGGCAGAGGCAGTAGGGAGGGGAGGAGGAGGAGGAGCAGGAGGAGGAGGAGATTAGTGAGGATGGAGGTGATGATGAGAGTGATGGGGGAGGAGATGAGGGTGGCGAAGGGCTAAGTCCCGATGTTGGAGAGTTGACAGTGCCTCACAAGAGGTGACATGTGGAGGTTCGGTTACCCTCACCACAACAGCAGACACAGATTGTTGCACTGCAGGTATAGGTTGAGACTCTCCAGGGTCAGCTTGAGCAGGTACAGGCTCTACTAGTGTAGGCCCAGGGGCAGATTATTGTGTTGATAGCAAAGTAGGATGCAGCTAGGCAGCAGGTACAAGCCCAGGTTACCCAGGGACAAGCACAGGGATAGATGCAAGGGTAGATTGACATGTTGAAATGTGGTAAAGTTAGAAAATCAATACTAAAGCACACAAACATCAATGAGACATATTATATTAAAGATTTGAATCAAAGAACTACTCTAAATTGTAGTTAAACAAATCTTCAAAAATGTTCCATTGTTCTCTATTCTCAAGGATTTATTAAACCATATCAGCTCTCATATTTTGTATATGCACTATGGTTGTTAAAATGACAACTTGATAAATGATATGTCATTCTAAATGCAAGAAATCTAAGTCCCTACATGAAACTATGAGATGAAAGCTATGATACTATGATAATGGAGATATTGATAAATGGATGATGTTGCCAAACTATGTGGTAAGAAGTTAAAATGATTCTGCATATGCTCAAATGACCATTGATATGACGAACTAAAATGCAACTATAAAGAAAAACATGATTCTAAGTTAACATGATGCTACAATGCAAGCTTGTTAAAATGCTAAACAATGCTCCAAAGATATTCATATCAAAAATAACTATCATGTACAATATCTGAATCAGTGTATGTATATCGATCATAAATACAATATCCACAAGGCTATCAAAAATGAGCCCATGAATGTATATCTGTATAAAAGAATTGGGCAATGATCAAAAAGTGTTTGTAAATCAAGCTAGCCTTGATGGTTGCTCCCCTCACCAGCCTATCTCTCTGGTTGATCCTCTGCCCTAGGGTGTGCCCCACTCTGTGAATAATTTGGTTGTCTAAGAACCTATGGGGCATCCTTATGGTAATGCATCCTATAGTAGGTTGCTTCAGTCATAGCCTCTCTATATAACCTAGCAGACGCCCCTGAGCTGTAGTTGTCATCATCTCAAGTTGTTGACGTTGTTCGAACTCCTGAGCCAATTACATCTTGACAGTCTGTCTAAGCTGCCACTCTTGGTCTCTCTTAGTTTTCAAGGCCACTACCTGTTGCCTGGACTAATCTCTCTCAATGGTGATCACCAAAACTTGTTGATAGGCTTGATCCCTCTCACCCATAATAGTTTGGACCTGATACTGCAGCTGTTGAATCTACAAATCTCAAGGATCTAGCCTCGACGGTGGTAGCTACATTGGTTGTTGCTACCTTGCCTGTTGCTACTAAATAGGGGGTTATTGAGGAGGTTGTTGGTGCCCTAGTGGCACTCCTAGGACCTTTCCATCCTGTTGATTATGGCCATCCTAGCCAGCTTGTCCCCCACCTCTACCTCTACCTCTACCTACATCCCTCCCTCGCGGTCTCCCTCATGGAGGTGCACCCACTGGATCTGTCAATCGACGAGAGGGTGTAAACCATGCATCATATGTAGGCATCGTCTAAGCATCCACCTATCCCTAGACATATTCCCATGGCTGAGTAACCAACTACTGAAAGCCCCCAACCGCCTCAAGGGTTGGGATCATAGGTCCCCACGTGGGTACCTATTGTGTTGACCTAGAAAAGATGGCTCTTTATGCATCATCGGGCCTATCCTGCCTCTCTCTAAACTATTAGACCACCCTATCTAGCATATATCTCTCTACAACCCTGCATATATCAGGTCTACCGAGCGAAGAACAACTATTGAACATCATCATACCATATTGGCATCTAAAGCTAGGATTTCCATCTAAAGACTGTCATATCATCAAGCACCCTGCTCTAGTATGGAAGATCCCAAGCTGCCCAGTGTGTTGTAAAGTAATGGCACCCCTATATCATCAAACCATTGGATCATATAACTCTACATTGACCATTTGAATGATCGGTCGAAGCACAATGATGTGCTCCCAAGCCAAAATATGCAGTAAGATAACTCCTATCCCGATCACTCTACCATCATAGTATATGAAAACATGCATATCATGATACAATGAGGCCAACATAATTGGCCCCCATGCAAATAGTGTCCTCCTATAGAGCATCATGTGCCACGCCAGGCCCCATCATGGGTTGAATCCTTTGCTCCGTCAATCTAGAGCAACCAAACTAGAGATGATAACTGTAATGATCAATTTGAAAGTGGGCACCTGACCTCTATACATATCGAGGTCTATCTGGGATGTGACAAGAACAATGTCCTCCAACTCCATCACCTCGTGGCAAGCATCGTTGTCAGCATCAAACTCATAAATCACACTCTTTCCATGTATTGACAAACACAATCTCCACTATACATCCTCTAGTGTCACTGTCGCGTCGCCTGTGGGAAGGTGGAACAAGGAAGTCTCACCATTTCATCACTCACACAACATGGTCATCATAACCAAGTGCATCTAGATGATAGGCATGTGCGCGATGTACCATAGACCAATCTCCCCTAGGTGCTCTTGTTGCAACTTAGATAAATCACCAAGTCTCTCCAAAACTGTGGGTCAATGCTCGCGGGACATCAAAGGTGGGATCATCTCCTGCACCCACAACGCACATGACATCAAAATTCAAATTTTTTTGGCTAATTTTAGAATTTTTACCTCTAAAATGACAATAGCATCACTATAATTCAAATTCTAAACTGTGACACTCAAGGAATTTAAATTGTAAATCGCAAATTGCGTCACCAGAAACATGTGTGCCGCGATTTAACTTTTGGAAATCCTAACCCTAATTTTCAAATAAAAAAGTGCATCGCTATAAACATATGCGTCATGATTTAGAAATGGAAACCCTAATTCTAAATTGTCAATTGCATCGCAATACACATATGCGTCACTAAAATTTAATTTAGCGTCAATGATTCTAAAATTAGCGTCGCTCTAGAGCGACGCCGCCAAAGTTTAAATTCTAAAATGCATTAAATGCATCAAAAAGTCAAATTTCAAATCAAGTTTTGGATCACATACCGGTGGTCCTGCACCTGGAAGCCTCTGGTACTCTCGAATCTGGTTAGAAATGTGTCGTGGGAGCATACGTCACACCATCTCGTCAGAGGGTCAGAGCTCAATTTGCAAGAATTCCTTAAGGTGTGAATGCACAAATGAATTGAAAGTGACCCTTCCTCACCTATTTATGCTTGAAAATTAGGTTTTTTTTTTCCCTAATTTAACCTTGAAGCTAGGGTTTATCATTATTTTCACCAATTTTTCCAAATTGGAGCTTATTTTGCATCATTTTTTACATTTTTGGCATGTTTCTTACATTTTGGAGCCTTTCTGGACCCTTGAGGCAGCCTTTTATCTTTGTTGAGAAATCAACCCAAAATTCAAAATTTCCACCCAATTTTTTGAGGGGATACGGAATCAACTTTATCCTTTTATTGGGGCATCTCAATTTTTTAATTTTTTTATTTAAGTAGCAATTTTCATCCGAAGAGCATCACTCTTTGAACCCTTCATTAAATTTTATCTTTCATTCTCATCCCTTAATGAGAATCCATGATCCATTCCTCCAATTTCCTCCATCCTTGACCATTGATTAGCTTTTTTTATCTCAACCCTTGATTTCTCATTTGCTTTCCTATAAATAGTTCACTATTTCGAGACAAATGGATCCATTTTTTTTAGAGAAAACTTATGTTGTTGAAATCACTCACACTCACACTCATTTTTAACTCACATTTAGCATATTTTAGTTTAAATTAGTTGTATAATAGCTTAGCTTCCATTAATGGTTTCCATAATGCATCCAATTAGCTAATTAGATAATTAATGTTTGAATCTTTTTAGTTTAAATCTCATTTAGGTTAGTTTAGCAATTATATATCTTAATCATTTTAGCATGAATCATGTTAGATTAGCTTTTGCATCATAATCATTTTAGCATAAATCATGCTTTCAATCATATATCACAACTGTTTCATCAATCCTCTTCAATAGAATCCATTGAAACAAGCCACTGATCACAGGATTAGGAAAGGGTTGTCGTTCCACATCAACACGACACCACTCCCAAAACAGGATAAGTTTCAAATGGGTTAGAATAGAAATTTTAAACGTTTTCATAATTTAGAATGCTTTATTTTAATGAATGTTTAGTTTAACTTCATTTTGATTGATCTTGTTTAGATTGAGTATTAGTGGCTTTGTTATGCTTCGATTCTTCATGGATCAAGCATAATCAGCCCATACTAATATCCTCAGTCATAGAACTAAGTGGGTTTTTTAGAAACAAACTAAATGAGGATGGAAAAGTTGTAAGAAACAAGGCTAGACTTGTGTGTAAGGGCTACTTACAAGTGGAGGGAATAGATTTTGAGGAGACGTTGCTTTGGTGGCAAGGATGGCCATTAGAGTTTTTTTGGATTTTGCAACACATAAAGACTTTAAAGTATATCAGATGGATGTAAAGTTTGTGTTCTTGAATGGTGAGTTGGAAGAAGAGGTATACATTGAACAACCAGAAGGATTTTAGTTATCAAATGATGTTGATATGGTTTGTAGATTGAAGAAGGCATTGTATGGATTCACACAAGCTCCTAGAGCTTGGTATGCAAGGTTAAATAAGTATTTGCTACAAGGATTCAGAAAAGGTATTGTAGATAGCAATCTTTACTTCAAGGTTGAAGGAGAACAAATCCTGAATGTGGTAGCGTATGTAGACGACATTATCTTTGGAGGAAATTAAGGTATGTGCAAGAAGTTTTTAGATGAGATGCAAAAAGAGTTTAAAATAGACCAATGTGTGGGGAGATTGATTTCTTCCTTGGTTTACAAATCAGTCAATCAAAAAAAGGTATTTTCATTGCATAGTCAAAATATGTCAAGGAAATGTTGAAGAAGTTTAGAATAGAGGATTCTAAACTAGTGTGTACTCCTATGGTTACTAGTTGCAAGTTGAGAAAGAATGAAGAATCTCCTAAGGTTGATTAGAGCAAATATAAATCAATGATTGGTGGATTGCTATATCTATCTACTACTAGCTCGAATATCATGCATTCAGTTTTTCTTATGGCTATATATCAAGAAGATCCCAGAGAATCTCATGTTGCATCTGTGAAGAGGATATTTAGATACATGAAGGGCACTCTGGAATTTGGTTTATGGTATCCTAAGGATATCGATTTCTCCTTGAGTGCATATATAGATGTAGATTGGGTAGGATGTATAGATGAAAAAAGAAGTACAAGTGGTGGTGATTTCTTTCTTGGAAGTAGATTGGTTTCACGGTTGAGTAAGAAGCAAGATTCAATGTTATTATCTACTGTAAAGGAAAAGTATATTACAGTAGCATCATGTTGTACACAGGTGTTTTGGATGAATCAAACACTGATGGATATCATCTAGAGTATCATATGATTATTTCTATCTTATGTGATAATACAAGTGCCATCAACATCTAAAAAAATGCAATAATGCATTCAAGAAAAAAACATATCTCTATTTGCTATCACTTCTTAAGAGGGAAGGTTGCAGAGAATAAGGTGAAGCTAGAATATGCACCTACAAAGGATCAAGTTATAGATATATTTATAACAAAAGCTCTTCCAAAAGATAATTTTGATTGTCTCTGAAAAAAGTTAGGGTTTATTACCCCTCCTTTCAATTAGATGCATAAGTGTGTGTGCATTTGTCCGATAAGCTTTCAAGATATGTTATTGGTCTTGGACTGATGTATACCTCTTAGGGGGAGTAGGTAGTAGTGATGTTTGTTGGTGCAGTCATATTGAGCATATTTTGTGCCCCTAAGAGGGAGAGTGTAGAAAAGTGAGTGTAGTGAAGAGAGAGTGATGTTGCTTGCTAGAGTTGCAAGTAGTGTCAAAGTGGTGTATACAAATGTCAAAAGAGGGAGAACAGGAAAGAAAAATTCCATACAGATGATGTGTGAAAAGTGTAGGTGTTTTCCTTTGAATGTTGTTAAATGGGGAGAACAAAAGAGTTCATTGTAGGAAAGAGAGTTGGATGAATCTATGGCCCTTTTCCATTGATGTCAAAGGGGGAGAGAGAAAATTTTGAAAAAAAAAGGAAAGAATTGATATCAAAGGGGGAGAAAGTTGGAGAGAAAGTTAGAGTTGCTTGGGAGAGAGTTGATTGAGTAGTGCAGAAGTGAATATGGTCTAAATAACATAGGGGGAGAGAGTGTTCAGGATCAAGAGAATGAGAGTAAGAATAGTTGCCCTAGTTATGGGGGTATTTCTTTTTGCAAAGTTATTATTGGTTGCTAAATTGTTGTTGATGGTTTTTTAGAGAGCTGGTGTTGCCATCAATGAAAAAAGGGGATATTTTTGCAAGTATGATGTTGGTTTTTTTATTGATGTCATCAATTTTTGATGTTGTTCATTGATGTCAACTATATGGAGATTGTGTTTTGGAGTTGTTGGAAGGATGTTGGTGTTGTCATAGTTGGGGAGATAGTTGTCAATTGCTTGTGCTAGTATGCATGTGTTGTGATTTCATAAGAAGGTTTTGTGTTGTCATCAAATTTTTCATTGATGTCTTAATGGATAAGAGTTGTAGTTGTAGTAAGTTCACTTGGTTTCCAAGTGATTTTGAGAAAATTTGAATAAAAGAGTGTGTAGTGTGATAGAGGTTTGTTCAGTGTTGTGCTCTAAATTTCTTCATGGTTGAAGATATGCCTCTATGGCTTGGATATGATGATCAAAGGTGTTCAAAAATTCTATATCTAGAGTTTCATTTTTTGGATCACTCTATAGTGAAAGTTGTATTTGAAAATTTATATGTCTATGTAGAAGGTTGTCTAGGAGAAATGAGATTGCTCCACATTTCTTCACAATAAGGTTTATTGTCTTGTGGATTTTGGAATGAGCTTATATTTTTTATAACTTCTTGAACCCTTGAGGCTTTAGGTGCTGAGGTGTTCTGTAAGGTTGGTTAGTGAGTTGTGTTATGTGGTAGTGTGTCTAGTTGCACAAAATAATGGTGTTCCCAATTTCAGGTGGTTGTGGAAGACTTGTAGAATATTTTGATGATGTTGAAATATTTTGAGATGTTGTGTGGTTTGCATGACCTGAAGAAGTGTGTAAGTGGTTTCTTGTAGTGTTAGTTTAGGTTTGGCCAACTTGGCGTACTAGAATTATTTACAGAGGTATCTCATGGATTGTGAATGTATTATGTAGCATGGTGATGTGGATTTGTGTCTTAGTTAACCCTTGGTGTGGTTTTCCTTCACTTCTTTCCATTGTGCAGGTTTTTGGTGCCGACCTATTTTGGTGTTGCACATGTTTGGTGTTGCACATGTTTTAGGTGTATATGCTTCGTTAAGGTCAACCTAATTGAGATTGTTTAGGTCGTGGATGATATATTTAAGTAATGTAAATTGTTGGAGATGAGTGTGGATCTATAGAAGGTGTGCAAAAGATATGAATTTGATTAAGTGCGGTGATATGAGTGCGAGCTTAATGCCTAGGACTCCAATGCAATGAGTAGAATGGTCTACATTTGCATTGTGCTTGAAGTTACTGGAAGTAGTGAGCCGAAGGTTGTGGATGACATAAAGTTTCAGTGGTGGATTTCTCATGTTGTCTTGAGATAGTGAATCTCTTTGTAATAGTAGTCTTCTATCTTCTTTCTTCTTGGTAGTGAGCCACTCGACAACAGCCCTTTCTTCTCTTTCTGAGCAGTGAGCCTAATTATATTTAGTGTTGCAATTCATATATATGTGAGCTAATCTCCACCGTGGTTTTTCCCTTCTTGGGTTTCCCACGTAAATCAAGAGTTCTTATGTGTTTGATGTGTTTACATTATTGTTTCATATGTTTACATTCTACTAATGCATGATAAGGCTTTGATGGTTGATAAGGGTTTGGAAAGATATTCAAGTTTTGAATGTTTTTAAGTATACATCCAATTTGCCACCCTCTCTGTTTTCTTGTGTATCTAACAAAAAAATTATTGATTTTACCCTATCCACCAACCAAGACTCCTTGAATAGATCCTAGATGCTTGGAGAAGCTTCAAATTGGATCAAATTTCCCTATATTCTCTCCATCTATTTTGCACAATCCACCAAAGTTCCCCTAGATGCCCTCCAAATTCTCATAATTTCTCATTACTTCCCCAACTATCTTGACTTTATCTCTAGGTTCATAAGGCATGTGGAAAAGGTCTTAGGAATGGTTGAATTCCCTAGGAGGGTGTAGGAGAAACCTTAGGGCTGAAGAATGACACATGGAACATGTCTTAAAACTTCTTTATGATGGTCCTTGTTACTCTTTTTGCCTGTTCTTGACACTTTTATTTCAAAGCTATGGCTAGCACTTTATCCCTTTAGTTCTACCATAGACCTTCCCACACACCAAGCATTTTAAGATTGTCCTTTCCCCTTTGTTCACCTATGACTATCTTGTCATGGGGTTCTCATTTTGAATATGATTGTATAAAGAATTCTTAAGATATCCTTTTGTCTCATGACTTCCCTATATCTTGTGTTGGTTTTCCTTTAATAACTCTATAGGTGTTGAGTTGTTTAATATATTTGTACATACTTTGACTATAGCTTGCCAATATACCCACTATTCTCTAGCTTGAATATGAACTATATTTTGTTTTAGAGATTTGTATGACAGTTTGCAAGGAAATTAATGACACAAGCTCTTCAAGAATGGATAGGAAATTTGCATATGGTCACTTGAATATACACTCTGTCTCTTTTTTTGTACCTTCTCACTATTTTCCATTCACTTTCCCATGCAAAATTGTCATCACACCCTTTTGGTCTCTTTGTAAAACATTTTTTTCACCTTTAGAAGCATTGTCCCAACTTTTTAAAACTATGATTGATGTTTCTTCCCCAAAATGTGTCTCTTGAGAATATTTCTTGTGTTGTAGTCAACCTCACAAAGTGAACACCATACCAATCCTTTAGGAAATTTTGAAGCAATAGACCTTGAACTATCCTTCTGCAACATTTTACTTAGCACCCCCCTTTCTTTCATCTACTTTTTCCTCTTCTCAATATTGTTAGCTAGGATTCTAGATCAAATTTAGACAAAGACACCCCTACCTTTCATAGCTTGAGATCTTCCTTTCTTCATGTCATGATGCTCATTGAAACTGTCTCTTACTATTTCTGCCTTCAATAGCCTCTAAACTATCATCTTTATTATTCACCATACACTATCCTTTGGTCATGGCACCATCTTCATATCTCCTTAGATTTCATTCTATGTACAAATCTTTACTAACATTGTCAACCCCCTTCTGAGTGTTATTTCCTTGAGACTGTCACTTTCAACTAAGCATCCCTTAGATTTTACTTTAGCATGGGTTTCCGTTGTCTTTTCCTAAATTCTCACTTCATTTATCTCTTTACAAAACTATTTATTTGACTTCATTCTTGACCAATTCTTTCATGAACTAAATCTTTTGTGAAAGTCTTCTAATGACTGTAAAAAGACTATTAGGTTACCATTGTTAAAGGTAACTCTTTAATATTGGTAATAAAAGCATATTTATTGTTGATGGTTGAACTAGCATATATCCTTCATATTGGAAGGTATATGATATAAATCCAAGCACATAATCTTTGCAAAAAAAAATCTCATTACTGTCCTCTCCTAAAACATGATGAGCATGACTCATTGTCTCTTTCACTAGCACACAAAGAAAATCTATGGAATTCTATGCAATTATCCAACTTTTATCCTATAACTTTCTATGATTGGAAATCCCTCATGATACAGTGATCTGAGTTCACAAAAATGTTTATTAGATAGTTGGTCATGATTGGTACACATGGTACCTACTATATCCTATATAATAGGAATTCTAGAAGCCTTTTAAACAACAAAAGGTAGCTAAGATTGCAATGGGAAACTTGTAACATCAAAAGGCCTTGGACTAAGCTTTTGAATGACTCCATTAAAGATATCAAGACATAATTTTACATCCCACCAAATAAATCACACTAAGCTTTTCATTTTTTAACTTATTCATAGATTAATTAGTCTCTTGTTCTCAAGCATGCCTAGAAGTGAGGAATTGAGTGAGAGAACTAAATACTTTGGAGGAATTTTTTCATTCTATCAATGTCAACACATTTTAATGTTGTATCCATCTCTTTAATTTCTCAGCTTTTCGAGCACCCATTGCAATTTCTATAGGGTTTAGCATTGTAGTCAGCCATATAATTCATTGCTGCTCCAAATAACCTTCCAGTGGATGTCTTCCTTATGACTCTAGGTTTTCTTCTTCAACTCATTCAACAAACTTATCAATCATATGAAAAAATATTATCCTCATTATTATAGCCGTTTGATTCATATTCAACACCATATGTAGTTTTTTTTACATCTTTTGTAAAGAAATCTAGGTCTAGGAAAATATCCACTAGAGTTGGTGAACCAACTGTTGAGAAATGTGACTCAAATTTACTTTCTTGATTGACTTCTTGAAGCACTTATGATTTAATCCTTCATCGCACTAAGTTAAGTCACTTGTTTCAAGTTTTTTTATAATTGAAGTTGTGGGGTTCTAAAGTTTCATAAGCTCCTAACTTAGCGACTATGAAGCAAAGGCTACTTTCATTGTCGATGTGTCGCAAGTTTTGGGAACTTTGTAACCTATGACATGAGGTTCAAAAGTTCAATTTTTGAGTGATAGAGCAATCCCTTTGTCGGCAAGTCATGGGTTCTAGGAACTTCACAACCTCTGACAAGAGGTTTTGAAATTTAGTTTTTCCACGATATAGTGACTTTGATGCCAATGGATGCGGGACCTGATAGGATGGTGGATTGTGACGAAGGACGATAGGTGGCAATGATGTGGAGGAAAGATGGCATGTGGGCCCATGTGGTTGGTGAACATCAGTGAGACAGTAATGAATGTCTCTTCGACTAGGCGGCATGGTGTTAGGTGGATAACCCTAAGTTTGATGATGAAGATTTGAATGACCGCTTATTTGATGGCTAGAATTAGACACTGAATGATAGTGTGTGGCTCAAGGTGAACAAGTAACCCTAAAGGGGTACAATAGTTGAAATGTCGAATATAAGTAGTGGTTACCTGTGAGGCTGGATGAGAGAGAGAGGAGGAGGATCTCGATGAAGAGAGATGAATCTTGTAGAAGGTGAATGTTGAGCGGCTGTGTGACAGGGAGGTCGAAAGGTCGGTGGTTGAGCCATGAGGCTATGTAGCTGAAAGAGATGTCTCTCATAGTGAGAGGTGGTCGCGATGGGTTATGTTGTCAAATTTCCTCCAAAATGGAACAAGATGTAAATCTCTTGTAAAGGATATGAGCTTGATATTGTATTGTAATTGTATTTTGTTGTTGAATAATATAATGGCGATGTGGGATTTTCGAGTATGGGGTTTTTTACCTGTAAGGGTTTTCCCCATGTATATCTGTGTGTTCATGTCTTTTATCTCATCTTTCATGGTTGTTGATTCTATTTGTTGAATCGGTTAATGATGTTGAAACTAGTTGATTTGCATGAGTTTCTCTCAAAAGGATCAATGTGGGAAATGAACTATGTCTCTTTCCACTTTAGGACATAGTAGTATGTGTCTTTGAGGTAATTTGATGAAATTAAAATTACTGAAGGCACTGTTGTTCTTGTATATTTCTTTCTGAGATGGCCGATATCCCTCCAAGTGGTCTCTAAGCTTTCTTTTGGGATGTGTTTCTTCCTAGTGTGTTGTTGGTTCTAAGTATTCCTTCTATGAAGATTTCTTAGTCTATCAAGCTTGAGGAAATATGGAGGAATCAGCTGATGTATTGATCCTTTGGTGAGTGGAAATTCTTGCCTTTTTATTTAAGTTTCTAAGATAACATGCAACATAGAAGATGGGGAAGATGGAGAAACTAGAACTGGTCATACTGGAATGTTGTGATCTAAAGTTCCTAGTTGGCAGCATTATAACCCTGATGCATGGGGTGGAAAATTTTGCTCTATGGTTGTGTTGCAGCAAAGCCTTCATATTGGGTTTTTGTGTGAGAGGCTCCCTGATGATATGGAGAAGCTTAGGTTGTTGTTCAGTCATGGAGTAATGTGCTTATGCTGGTTAGTTTTTTCTTGGTATTGGAAGGCACAGTTTTATGCTACCCCGATTGCAAGTAAGCTATGGAGTTGATCATTGGATGATCTAGAAGCTTCTAAAATAGTCTATCTCTCTCGAATGTATGTGCATATTGGTGGTTTTGGAGCTGGATTGAAATGGGCCTGGAGTTCCTGAACTGTTGTTTCCTTTTAAGGATGATTTGTACTTGCATGTCTCTATGGTTTTGTAGGTTTTACACGGCCAAGAAAAACTTGTGGTTATGTGGAGCTGTTGTTAAGCTATTTTCTAGATCCTGGCTTTTGGGGTGTGACTAGATGAGATAGTTGTAGTTCGACATGGTAAGAGAAGGTGTGATTCCATCTCTACATGGGAGTGTTGGTATGTGATTTTTCACTTAACATTCTTGTGGTGTTTTCAATTGGTTCCTTGACTATGGTGCTCGTTGTGGGCATTTGTGGAAAATCGGATATGAGCTTGGTTTGGTGTTTGAGTCAAGTTGTCTACATTGTTATTTTCCTTGAGATCTCAGTTTTGCAGTTTCCAGTGTGATGATGGGTTTGCATGTTTCAGTATATTGAATGGATCTATGGGTTGTGTAAGATGTGGGCTATCTTTACCTACATGTTTTTTGTGGGACAACTCGGAAGTGGATTGTCTATATCCAAGAGATTTGATTTTGCGATGGTGTAGACTTGTTAGCTGGCCTTATTTGTGGTCACTTGTGCATTGGTGTAGTTGCATTGAAATGAGAGGGTGGATGGTGTTGAGTACCTGGATAGTCAGTTATGGGGACTTGTAGCATGTTGTATCACAATGTCATGGATAGCTTGGATACATGACCTTGTGTAAGCTTTTGATAGTGATGGTGTTTTTTGCTTGGTTTGGAGATCTTGGTGCCACTTGGTATTGTTGTCAAATCAACATGTTGTTGTGTGGACTTGAAGGATTTCCAAATTAGCAGATGTTTGGTCTTGTGCTTGGAAAGCTCAGTATCACAGTTTACTGGGAGCTTTAGCGGTGACTATGGATTCATCACTTAATGATGGATGATCTTCTTTAGTGTTGCAGATGTTACTAGGAGGAGCTCTTAGATCCTGTTGCTATAGAAGATATTTTTCACATTTGCATGGACACTATTTGAAGATGTGTAACATCATGGAACCATGGAGGATTCTTGGAGTTTTTGGTTGAGGTGTTGGTGGTGCCTGATAGATGATGTTGTTTAGAGTTTGTTTGTTTTATGTCATGGTATACTCTTGATTTCACATTACAATTTTGGCATAATTTTTTGCTTTTGAGACCATGTTATGTTCACTTGGAGCATGGGATCTCCTAAGGGGGATGGTAAGATCATGATGTCATGATAAGTTCCTGGTTCAAATGATTGGATCTTTTGACAGTGGTCTAGTAATTCTTTGTGTATTGGGTGCATTGGTCATATGCTTGAGAACTTCATAATAGTGTAGTGATGCATTTGGAGTTTAGCATGAGATGATCATTTGCAGGTGCTCATGGATACATGGAGAATAAGGTGAGGTTTTAATTCTATTGAGATGAGAGAAGTTTTGTTGAGATGGTTACTCTTATTTGATGTTGATGATAGACTTGGTATGCCTTGATCTTTTTAGATTCATTACCTGTGTAGTGGGAGTTCCTAGATGTGTTTTGTCTTCTTTGACCGGTTGGCACATGGAGCTTGTATTTGTTGTTGATGGGTTGGCTATGTAAGTGGCATGAGTTTGATGATGTTGATACCTTGGAGGTATGTGTGATTGGATGGATTATCACTTGTTGTGGGTGCTATTTTTAGTCATGTGGGTTTGTGTTCAGTTGGATGGGAGTAGTCAGTTTTCTAGTTGTTGTTCCAACTGATGTTCTATTTTGTTTTCTAAAGAATGTCTTCATGTTTGTGTTCTGGTTTGGGCTTTGAAGTTGATATTACTTCTGTATAGCTTGTGAGCACACTAGAGTGGTGGCAGTGTTGAAGCCCTTTCCGTCTGTTGGATCTAATGCTTGTGTTTTTGAGACTAGTGCATATACGTCTTGGCTCATTCCTTTTCCTATGGTGGATGGTTGGAACTGTTTCTTGAGTTGGTGGACATCTTGGATGTCGTTTCAGGTGTCTTGGTTGGAGTACAGAAGCATTGTTTAAGATTCATGAGTTTTCTTTGGAAGGAACCAGTAAGTTCATCAAGTGGGAGAATGTTGAGAAATGTGACTCAAATTTACTGGCTTGATTGACTTCCTAAAGCACTTGTTAGCGAGTCGTTGGTTTTCAAGTTTTTCTAACTAAATTTGTAGGGTTCTAAAGTTTCATAACCTCTCGACTTAGCGACTATGAAGCAAAGGCTACTTCCATTGTTGGCATGTCGAGGGTTTTGATAACTTCGCAACCTCTGAAATGAGGTTCAGAAGTTTGGGTTTTGAGTGACAAAGTGATCCCTTTGTTAGCGAGTCGTGGGTTATGGGAACTTCACAACCTCTAACAAGAGGTTTTGAAGTTTGGTTTTTCAATGATATAGTGACTTTGATGCTAAAAGATGTGGGACCTGATAGGATAGAGGATTGTGATGAAAGCCAACAAGTGGCGATGATGTGGAGGATAGATGGCATGTGGCCCCATGTGCTCGGTGAGATGGTAATTGTATACACCTAAAATCGGTCAAGATATTTAATTAATTAAATACTAGTTATTTAATTAATATTTCAACTACTTATAAATAAATTCTCAATTTATTTATATAGTTCCTATCTTCTAATTCTCCAAATCTAAAATCACATTCCTCTAATTTAATTAAATAAACAAATTTCTAAAGTTTTTTTTATTTAATTAATTTTCACTAATCCCAAATTTGGAATTCAAGCACATGTCTACAACTTTTCATGCCACCTCACCAAGGTCACATGAAATTAAATAATTCTAAGTTTTAAATTAAAATTATCTTCAACAAACTTTCAAACACGTGGTCTTTTTCTCACACGCTTTATTCCTCCATCCATTTGGCATGTTGTCTTTGGTCAAGGGATTCCTTCATTCATTTGGCATGTTGTCTTTGGTCATGAGAACATCCTTCTTGATTCTTTCCATCTCCATCGTTCATCCCTCATATTTGAATCTGGACCGTCGATCGCTGCCACATCACAAGATGCTTGGAAAATCCTATAAATACAACCCTTTGCTATAGTATTTGGCATCCACATTTGAGTAATGATACAGATTCGATATGATGTGATGTGTTCATTTTATTTCATGCCTATGAATGTATGGATGCATTGAATATGATGATGTGACATGCTTATGTATTATCATGTATGGATGCAATTTTTATTTATGCTTATGTGATATGTGATGGTATATGATATGCGATGATGACATGCTATGGGATGGATGATATGATATGCAGATGTTATGTTTATGCAAATGATATGGGTGCATTTTTGTTGTGTATTTTCTTATGCATTTTTATGATGTGATGATGTATGCATATGGATGTACGGATGGATAAAGCAAATGTTTATGCTTTATGATATGATAATGTGATACATGCTTGTGATATGTATGCAACAATTTAAGATGTTTAGAATAACAAATCTATATTATTCGTCACAACTTAAATGATAATGATGATGCAAGATGTATGTATGTTGATTATTTGTGGATGTGGATGTATTGATGATGATTTTATTGACTTTCATGATACCAAGTTAGCATAGAGAGAAGATAGAAGAAACAAGAATGATTTGACCATTGATTTTGATGATTGCCTCAAAAGATCCAACAAGTCTATGATCCATTGAGACTTTATTAGAGATGGTGATGAGAAATGCATGATGATGAGGAATGCATGATGATGATTTGCTCATATCTTGGGATTGGGATTTTTTGTCATTCCTTATTGTTTGATATAACACATAGACACAATGCATCAAGGTATTAATAACTAGGATGGCATTGTATCTAGTGTAATGGACTTTGACTTGGCAATTAGATAGGATAGTTCTTGTTCACACCTTGACATACGAAAACCTCATCGAAATATAAGTTAGAAGTTTAGAACATATTGGACCAAAGCATATGCAATAGTCAACAACCTACTCCAAACAACCTTCCTACACACAACTAAGCAAGTATGCTCCAAGATTATTTTATAAGAATACCCACAAGAACAACAAATGAAAGATAATGATCAATTCCCCATTCCTTTCTCTCTAAATCATTTTGATAGAAATCATCGAGAGGTCCTTGGAATGGGTCATTAAGATAAATCATAAGAAAATATCAAAGACAAATAGTTAATGTTATCTATATCTCTTGCCAATATATTTTAGGTAAGGTGATGCCTAATACTGATGTCCATCGCAAGAAGCATACATCCTAGGACATGTTGATCAGGGCTTGTTTTGATGTAGGATGATGATGAGCTTTATGATAAGTCATTGATATAAACTTCACTAATGCATTTAACCATGATCTAGACTATAGATTTTGACACTTAGGTTCTCACTTTACAACTTGCTACAGTTGTTTTCTATGTGTTTCACCAAAGGTTGAAGGTGACGATCAATTTATTATGGGTGAATATTATTACGGGTGAAAGCAAAATGGG
The DNA here is from genome assembly GCA_007258455.2 of Sequoia sempervirens. Lineage (NCBI taxonomy): Eukaryota > Viridiplantae > Streptophyta > Pinopsida > Cupressales > Cupressaceae > Sequoia > Sequoia sempervirens. The sequence goes on along the minus strand of VDFB02264881.1, from coordinate 66,883 downwards.
GTGGATGGTTTTGGGTTTTTCTAGAATATTTCAATGTTTTTGGTATTTTGAAAATGTTTTAAGGTTGTTTTTGGTATTTTTGAAAGTTTATGTGAATGTTTATGGTTTACGGTTATTTGAGGTTGTTTAGGTCTTTTGAATGTTTTCCAATGTTTTTGGATTTTCAATTTTCAAATGTTTTTGTTTTCTGTTTTCTGGTTGTTGAATGTTTAGGTATTTTATAATATTTGAATGTTTAGGGGTTTTCCAAGTTTCGACCAAAGAACCTAACCTAAAAGACCTATCCTAGGGGCCTCGGGGACTGATCAAAGATAAGCCTTTCCTACGTTATACACGTAGAGACCACGTAGTTTGATTGAATTTACTTATTGAAGATGAAGATTAAATAGTTGAGGGAATGTCAATTTATTATGATGGACTTCTAAAGGACTGACCTAGGGTGTCTCAGGGGCACATCAATGATGGCCTTTCCTACATTTAAACTCAGAGAAGACATAGTTCGACATGGTACTATTTTTGGATTTTTGATGTTCAACCTTTTTAGGGATTTTGATGTGTTTTGGATGTTTTGGATTTTTCATTTACACTTTTTCAAATGTTTTTGAATTTTAACTATACAAGATTTTGTAAATGTTTTTGGATTTTCTGATGAATGTTTTACCAATTTTTTTGGTGTTTTTTGATGACCTTAAGATATACAAGAACCCAATCTGATCCATAACGAATTTCCCCAGTGTTTATGCAATAGACTACCTTGATGTAGGTAGGAAAAACTAACCTTTGGAATATGCCAAGTAGTACTAAAGGGATTGTGATACTTCACAAAATTAAGCTATGATAAGGACACGAACAAGTGATGGATGGAAGAGGATGAAGGATGAGATGTGATGATAGGATGGAATGATAGGATAAAGAGCCAAAGAATAGATGGAGGTACTTTATTTTTGCAAGGCACCTGTTTTCCAGGTTTTCACCAAGGTACTTTCCCAAAGCGCCATAGAAGTGGTTTTCACCATAGGACAATTTTTTTTCTTTACATTTTCAATTCCTTTTCTCATTTTTTTGGATTTTGATTTTTTTTTATTTTTTTGTATTTTTCAGATTTACACCCTTCAAGACTAGGCATAAAACCTTTTAAGATGCAAGCTATTAGTTGGTTCTTGCAAGGGTTCACCTTCAGGCGTCGACAATCAATATGCTCTTGATCCATAGCTTGTTGTGATGACAAAGGGACCCAACCAATTAGGCTCAAACTTTCCTTTTCTATCCTAATCTAGAATATTCTTTTGATTCTACTTTAGGACAAGATCCCCTACCTAGAAAGACCGAAATTTTATTTTCTTATTATAGCTCTGTTTCAGTCGATTTTGACATACTTGCAAGTGATTGAGGGCATCAAGACAACGTTCGTCCAAGAATTCCAACTCATTTAGCTGAGATACTTTGTATTCTTCATTAGAAATAAAGTTTTGTAGTGATACTCATAGTGATCGGAGCTCAACCTCAATAGGAAAAATAGGTTTTGATCCATAAACCAAGGAGAAAAGGGGTTGCACCTATTGGTGTGCGGATACTAGTTCGATAGGCCCAAAGAGCGAGATTCAATTGTAGATACCAGTCACGGCCAGCTTCATTGACCATTTTCTTCAGGATTTTTAGAATGGTTTTGTTCTTAGCCTCAGCTTGACTCTTGCCTTGGGGGTAATACAAGGTAGATAATCGGTGTTGGATGTTGAATCTTTGACATAGCTCTTTCACATCCTGATTCTTGAAAGGTGTTTTATTGTCTGAGATAAGGGTTTGTGGAACAACATAATGGAAAATTAGGTAATTCAAGATAAATTCGGCAATTTGCTTCCCCATTATATAGGTCATAGGAATGACTTCAACCCACTTAGTAAAGTACTCAATGGTTGTTATGATAAACTTGTGGCCATTGGATGAGGTTCAAGTAATTTTACCTATGAGGTCAAGTCCCCACTATGAAAAAGGCCAGGGTGTGATCATTGGTTGCAATTCTTGAGATGGACCATAAATCAGATCTCCATGTTGTTGACACTGGACACATTTTTGTACATACTAATGAGCTTCTCTTTCCATGGTTGGCCAATAGTACCCCGTCCTCAATAGTTTCTTAGGTAAAGTCATACCGCTAGAAAGGGAACCACATATGCCATCGTGTACTTTTGTTAAAGCAGTTGAGGCTTCCTCTTGGTTAAGACATCTCAGTAATGTCCCTTCGATGCTTTGACGGTAAAGGGTACTACCTAGGATCACGAATCGAGATACCTTTTTAACAAAGGTCTTTTTAAGGTTTGAGGTGATATTGTATGGGAGGGTTCCTTTACTTAGGTAGGTAAAGATGTCATGGTACCATGGGGATCCAAAACCAACAATGACACACATGAATTCAAATTCTAGGATTTTGAAAGTTGGTATGAGAAGTTGTTCTACCAAGCACATTGTAGGACATTATTTTCCATGTCTAACAATGATCCGATTGTGGCCATGGCATCTATTGTTCTATTGTTGAGATGAGGAATTTGCTCAAAAGTTGTGTCTATGAAAAGGTCCTTGAGACTTTCCACCATATTTTTGTAAGGAGTGAGCTTGTCATCCTTAGTTTGATAGTCATCATTGACTTGGTTGATAACCAGTTGTGAGACTCCATAGACTTTCATCTCTTGTATCTACCACTGAACTGCTATCCTTAGACCTATGATTAGGGCTTTGTACTCAGCAATGTTGTTAGTGCATGGGAACAATAGTCGGTATGACTTTGGAATGCAATCACCTTGAGGGGTGATGAAAATAATACCTGCTAATCCATGTTGGGTGAATGATTCATCAAAGTACATCTTTGACTAAGCTATGAGATTGACAAGAAACGTCGATTCATCAGGGAACTCAAATATCAAAGGGTTCTTAGCATAAATTGGTGCTTCTGCTAGTTGGTCTATGATCACTTGTCCTTTAATTGCCTTGTGCTCCACATACTCTATGTCAAATTCGGTTAAGATCATTACCCATTTGGCTATTCTTCCAATGAGAATTGCTTTATACAACATGTATTTCAATGGGTCAATCTTTGCAATAAGTTTAATTTGATGTGATAGCATGTAGTATCTAATTTTTTGTGAAGCAAAAACCAATGCTAAGCAGGCTTTCTCAATGGATGAATAGTTCATTTAGTAGCCCACTAAGGTCTTGTTGATGTAATAGATAGCCCTTTCATCTCCATCTTCATTATGTTGTGCTAGAAGAGCTCCTAATGTTCCTAATATTGCTAAGATATACAGGATCAGTGGTTTGTTCGGTATCAATGGCATGAGCGTTGGAGGTGTTAGTAGATAGTCTTTGATCTACTAGAAAGCTTTATCACACTTCTCATCCCACCTGTAATTTATCCCTTTGTGAAGAAGATGTGAAAATGGGTGGATTTATCTGATAGTTGCGCTATGAACGTCCTGATGGACTGCAATCTTTCTTGTAACCCTCTCATCTATTTCAGTGTTTGTGGTGGTTCCATGTCAAGGATGGATTTTACCTTTGCTAGATCAATTTCTATCCCTCTTTGTGAGACGATATAGCTGAGAAGTTTCCCTAATGTAACCCTAAAGACACATTTTTTCAGGTAAAGAGTTGTACCTTGTATTCTTCAACTTGTCAAAGATGGGTCCTAAGACTTGTATGTGCTCACTCCTCTTCTTTGATTTTTCTAAAATATCATCCACATAATCTTCAATTGTTTTATGGATCATGTCATGAAAGATGATGGTCATTTCTCTCTAATAGGTTGTTCCTACATTCTTTAGCCCAAACGGCATCATGTTCCAGCAATAGGTTCCCCATCAAAAAGTGAATGCAATTTTGTGTCAATCCTCCTTGGAAATCATGATTTGATTGTAGCCTGAGAAACCATCCATGAGAGACAACATTTCATGTCCAACTATTAATTCTACTATGATGTCGATGTTAGGAAGAGTGAAATCATCCTTTGGGCATGTTTTGTTCAAGTCTCTAAAATTAGTGCATATTTTGATGCCACCAATGGGTTTTGAGACTGGTACCAAGGTTTGAAATCCACTCAGGATAATCTATCGATCGGATGAATCCAACGTCAAGAAGCTTTTGTAACTCAAGTTTGACCAAGAGTGTTATTTGATGGTGCATCTTAACTTTTGCTTTACTAGTTTGGCTTTAGGGTAGACTGTGAGATGATGCACAACTACTTCTAGATTGAGCCCTAGCATATCAGTGTATGACCATGCAAAGTTAGCTCTTCGGTCTTTCAAGAACACTGCTAGGTTTTTTTGTTCTTCATCCAATAAGGATTTGGCATAAAAAGTGATCTTAGGTGCTTCTTCGATACCCACATTGACTGGAGTGGCCTTTTCTGCTAGTACTGTTGACTTCTCTTGATGCATTCCATTAAGGGGGAGATCGAATCCCTCATCCTTGGGTGCCTCATATAGGTTTTCACATTTGGATGCGTCCTTTTTTTTTACTATTTTAGGATCAAAAAGTTCCACAATGTGGTTTTCACTTAAAGATCTGCATGTTAGTTGTATTTCATCAATTTTGTGACTAAAGGACTCAATCGTCTCCCCATAGTATGCCTCTGTGTCCAGTTCTATGTCAAAACCTACTTTGTGATCTACCTAGGGTAAGTTGTCATAGATTCCCATGAATTCTGAGATTGCTTCATCATTTTAAAATATATCAAGAATCAGTGGTTCTTGTTGGTCCATGTCAATGAGTTGTGGGTATACTGGGAGTATTTCAGTTGGTTGATTGCTTGGAGCAAAGGATGCAATGGATATCATGAAGAGGGAGTTGTTTTCAAATAGGTTAGCAACATCAAGGGGGAAGTCATCTAAGGTTGTTTCATGTGATGGAGGTAACCAAGAGGAAGCCTCAACTCGTTTAGTGGAAGTACCTTTTCCAATAAGGGTGACCTTGCTAGTAGTACAACCTAGGACAAGATTCTTTAGTCATTTCTTAGGAATGATGGGTTCTAGCAAACCATTATCATTCTTTCCTAGCTTCTCATTCTTGTTATATCACATTCCCTTCATTAGCTACAATCCTTTGTTATCATCTTCCATGGGAAGAGCTGGGAAAGGTCGTTCATCCTGATAGAGGAGTTTAGAGATATTGTCCTCATTGGCATCTTCTTGATTCAAATCTCCCCACTTGGTGAAGGTAGTAGTTGTCATCTTGATAGTTTCAGGATCTTTGTTGTTAGATGTGGGTTTCCCATGAGATTAAGGAGAAATAGGTAGCTCTCCTAATACAAAGGTGTTCTTCATTAGCTTATAGTTCCCACAATCATCATCTTGGATCACTACTTTGATATCAAGAATGTTCTACACAATGGGTGTTTTCATTGTTGAGGTAGATGCAAGGGATGATGGGTCAACAAATGAGGTAGAAGGTGTAGGCCCTTTGTCATTCTTGGGTATTTAGGGGATTTTATAGAACTTGGCCTCAAGATTTTTGTAGTAGTAAAAAGGCTAAGGATCTCCATGGATGGTAATCTCTCTTCCCTCAAAAGGAAACTTTACACATTGATGGTAGGTTGAAGCTACAGCTTTTAGGGCATGGATCCAAGGTCAACCAAGCAGTATGTTGTAAGGAAGATCTAGGTCTAACACTTGACATGTAGTTTCTGTGATAAGGGGTCCCATGTGAATGGGTAGTGCGATGATGCCTTGTGATACCCGTTCTTGGTTGTCATATGCCCTGATGGTGGTACTCTTTGTTTTCTCAATAGTATCCTATGAATAGCCCAGATTTTTGATCAACTAAAGGGTGAAAATGTTCAATCTAGCACCTCCATCTACTAAGACTCTTTGAACCTTGTTCTTATGAATGATAACCTCAAGGTGTAAAGCACAATTATGAAATGGTTGCGATGATAGGTCTTGTTCAAAGAAGGTGAGAAGATAATTAGTGATATGCCCCACCATATCTTGAAATTGATCTATATGAATATCCTTGGGGATGGACAACTCAAATAAAGCTTTCTCCAAGATTTCCCTGTGTAGGTGATAGCCTCAATATTTTTAGGACAAAAATCTGTGTGGGGGTCTTCTTAAGCTGATCTAGGAGATTATACTTGTTGGTACTTGTTGATGGCTAGGTAGGTTGTGCCCTAGATTAGGGTGGGACTCCTTGGATGGTAATTTTTCCACATTGCGTGGTGACTCCACACTTCGCACTAGGTCCTTTGATGGTGACGATAGTGATGACGCTATCACAGGAAGCAACCATGTTGGAATAGGTATGTTGCATGTTTTCATAATCCTTAGCTTTTTCAATATTGTTCACTTTGTTATGATATGGCATAGGTTTCTTGTATATCTTAAGATCTTGATTCTCGGTTGGTACCTCAACAGATATGGTGTCATTCTCTATGAGTTCTTGGATAATGTTTTTTAGCCCCATGTAGGTTGTTGTTTGTGTCCTTTAATTTTGTGAAAGTCACAAAGGTCATTCTCATTGTACCAGGATGGTTTCTCTTGTGGTTCTTGGTAGTTTTCAAAGTTGGGAAGTGTTATCAGATTTGACTCTACCAATTTTTTCATGATGGTTTCGATGGGTTCAGATAACTGTGTGTACTTGTAATTAGGATAGTTTTTCTTGTTATGGGTTTGCCTTTGTTGTGATTCAGTGTTGTTGATCTAATTGTTCTGATGAGGTGTCATTTGTTGCATAGTTGATCGCATGTTAGCAACTTGATTGTTGTTTGGTCTAGGAGCACTTAGGACTACCTTACCATCTACCACACCATCATTTGTTATGTTCTTGTTCTTATCCCATACACAAGGCTTATTGTTTGAACTATTTGATGGGCATTTGTCTTTGTAAGCTTGAGTATTTCCTTGTGAGATTAGAGCTCTCTTGATGTTAAGGGCTCTAGGGACAAGCTCATCATAAGATGTGATGACTGCATTTTCAAGTGGAAGGATAGATATAGATCTAGATTTTCTATGATGATTCTCACTTGGTAATCATCAAGAAGAGGCCACTTGCTCTTACTAACTCTTTGTCTCCACCATTGTAAGAAATTAGTGAAAGATTATCCTTTGTTTTGTCTAAGAGTGTACAATTCCTCTAGACTTACGTCCATGTCAAGATTAAAGGAGACATGATCGATGAATTTATTAGTAATTTCCTGGAAAGTTTTGATACCGAGAGGTAGATGAGAAAACCAATCCATGGCAAGACCTGTTAAACTTCAAGGGAAGAGATGCATTAAATATGAATCATTATAGGCCACCTCCATATACATGACGTTAAACTCTTTGACATGGTCCATAGGACTTCCTCTCCCTTTGTATTTATCAAATTTTGGGATTTCAAAACCAAGAGGGAATGGTACCATTGCTATGTTTTGGTCAAATGGATAAGGACATAGGTTCTGTGTATGTGGCTTCTTTGTCTTGCCCATCCGAAGGTCCTACATTTCTTGTGACAATGCCTTAAGTTGTGATGCTAGATCGTCTTGCAAGTTTGGTGGAGGCACATAAGATGGGATGATGGATGCATTTTGATATGATAAGGTGTGGTATGGGGTGTATGGTGGCATGAGATACTATGAAGGTGATTGGGGTATTGATGTATATGTTCCTAATGCGTTTGTATTAATGATGTTTGATTGAGGGTTATAATAGGAACTTTGTTGTTGTTGTTGTTGGGCATATTGTTGGGCTAGTACAACTTCTTGTTGTTGTTGCACCACTCGGGCTTTTTGTTGGCCCTGATATTGTTGTTGTACTAATAAGGTTGCTTGATGGGTTTGATATTGTTGTTGTGCTAAGGCTGCTTGTTGTGCTTGATGTTGTTGTTGTGTTAAGGTTGCTTCTTGTTGTTGCTGCTATTGTTGTGCTACTAGGGCTACTTGTTGTTGTTGTTGTTGTTGTTGTTGTGCTAATAGGGTTGCTTGCTATTGTTGCTATTGTTGTTGTGCTACTAGGGCTGCTTGTTGTTGTTTCTACTGATGTTGGATGGTTTGTTGATAAGATTTTTGTTCTTGGTGTAGGGCTAAGGCATGCGCATGTAATGTAGGATCAGGTAGTTGTTTGGACATCTGTGAAGGATTGTGGGTGTTGATGTTTGAGCGGGTAGCGGATAGGTTATGAGAGGTTGAGAGTTCCCTTGGTTCATCATTCCTCGTAAGATAGTGGATTGAGGTGGAGGAATGTAAGTTTGAGATCCTATTTGATTTTTCATGGTAAAGGGGACTACGAGGAAAGATGAGGATGGTGCCATTAGATTATCCGATGGGAATTACACACTAGGAACTTGATTCCATTGATTAAAAAGGTTTCTTTGTCCCATGTCTTGAGGATTTCCTTATGCTAGGGATGTACATAAGGTATTACCTGTGTTGATAGGATTCGTTACCAAGGGATTGTTTTTAGATGAGTTGATAATGGATGGGATAGATGTGTTTTGAACCACTGCTATGTTCAATGTATCCATGACAGGATAGGATGAAGATGTCCCCTATGGTGTTAAGGGTTGATTTTGCATGAGGGTATTTCCTTGCCCTTTTAGATCTACTTGTCATACTTGGTCTACACTACTTTGTGTGATGGTGGGCACACTTGTGGTACTCCTGGGTATGGATGAAGAGGGGTGTCCTCGATATGTGGAGATTATTGTGGAGTAATGAAGTTCAAGGGGTTTATGTGGTTTTTTGGGATCTTCAGGAATGGGAGGAGCACCAAAGGTAGGTGTCCAAGTGGTTGTGTGAGATGGATGGTTGGTTTCAAGGGTACCCACAAGTGTGTTGCTTTCAAATTGAAGAGTATGGAAAAAGTTATTAGCAAGGCATGTTCCAAGAATGGGAATGTACATTTGATTTAGCCCTAGTGATGGAGTTATGAAGCCTTGTGTCAAATTTTGTGCAACAAATGATGGGGAGATAGAAGCTACATTTTCAAAGTCTTGATGTTCCATGATTTCCTCCCTAGTAAGTTCAAATGGGTTGTTTGTAACGTCTTCAATCTCATATGGCCCTGATGGTGATGAAGGTTGTTGTAATTGAGTAACGTGACTTCACAGATTGAATTCTAGAGGATTTGGATCACTTGAGGTAAATGTGACTTTGGTTTTCTCCATGATTCTCTTGTGTTGTGATCTTGTCTTTACCATAAATTTTGTGTCACCTATGGGAGATTTGTGTTGAGATTTGTAATGTTTGAACTTTCTAGTTGAGTCAAATCTAGGTAAAAGGGACACTCTAAGTCTTTTTGGAGCAATGATGATAATGGGGGATGAAAAGGTGGATGATGTGGAGAGTGATCTTTTCAAATGTTTTGGGACAACACTTTTGACTTAAGTTTGAAGTTTTGATGTTTGGATAAAGGATGTTGATGAACTTGGAAATCTTTGGAGTAGACTTGCGACCTTCAAGATGAACTTAACTAACTGCATGCAAAAGGATACATTTCACATACAAAGTAGCTAAGTTAGGGGTTGTTTTGATAGATGTTGAAGTCAAAAAGTGTTGGTGTATTTGAAATTTTTGCAAAGTTTGGTGAAGTGAAAGATGAAATTTTAATGAAGGGGTGTATGAAATGTTTGAACCAATGTTGGCCTAATGTGAACCTTTGTTTGACAAGACCAAGGTAGTGAGAAACATGTTAGACCTTTGTTTGATGAAATTAGAGAAGTTCAAAATTTTGAAAAAGACTAGGGTTCTTATTGTAAAAGAAGGAATACAATTTTGGATTGTTCCTTGAAGCACATTTGTAGAAGTTGTATACCAACCTAGTTCTAGTTTCATCAAGTTCCAAAATTATTTCTTGAGATCTTTTGGGCTAAGATGCCTAAGTTTGAAATGACAACCTGTAGACCTTCTTTTGGGGATCTTAACTTTGAGTGAGATCATTTAGAAAAGTTCAATTTTATGGAAGAAAGGAGGATATTTATTGCCATGTGGGTGGTGGTAATATGGGCCTTCCAGCCTCAATATCAGCTTGTTCCTCTTCTTCTTCTATAACATTTGTTGCATTTTTAGACTGGGTAGGTGTTTCTTTTGTTTCAAAAGTGAAGCTTCTCAAACTACTAATGATATCAGTTTGTTCTCTGTTAATGAGTTCAAAGTTTGGTTGAATGATAGCACCTTCAAGATCAGGTTGTTCAACAGGAGTAATCGGTCTCCAAATAGTCATGTGGGGTTGAAATTTTCAATTTATCTTGCTTTAGTGAATTTATTTTACCACAAACAGTTGTCTTGATTAAGTTTTCAAACTAAATATTTATGTCAAAAACATCATAACTTTCACAATGTCCATTTTGTGAGAATCATGAGGTTGAAGCCATAATTTCCTATGCTCTCTTTGGAAAATATGGATTGAGATATAAGTCAAGATATTTAGAAATCTCTAAGGATAGAAATCCTTAGGACAAGCAGTAATATCAAGGCTATTTCAAAAGGTATCCATATTTAAGCCAAAGTGTTTAAAATTTTGAGGAAGATAGTGAATGTTTGTTTGTAACGTTTTGGAACAAAGCAATGTATTAGAATGACTCACAATCATTTACAATCCTAGGTTGAAATGGCCATACTTGTTGATTCCCCACTTAGATTTCTCCAAACACTAAGACATTGTGAACAATTAGAGATTTGGCGATATTGGCTCCCCTCCACAACACACACTTCTCAAGACCACCAAATCTCAAAATCCTAAAGATCCTAATGATTTTTCTATTTTAGCAATGAATATTACAAATGTGGGGCAGCTTCAAAATGACCATTCTTGCACCAACAAGCATTAAGGATTTTTGGTAACTAACCAATTTGGTTCTTAGCAACAAACCAAGAACACCCAGCCGTATACACACCCACTTTGCCACTTAAAGCTCGTACTACCATTCTCGTTCCACTTAAGGCATGGTACTAGGTGCAGTATGTTATACATTCTAGGATAGAGGATACTTTCTCATGATTTTCCAACCTTTAATATAGCCCACCAATAAACGTGCTTGCAAGAACTTGCCTATGAGTTTCCCGTTGCGAGGTGTGTCTCATAGTAAGTCCTTTCTTAAGGGTGACAAAGCATAAAAGTGTACTTAAGTATTTCTCGTCACCCGAGATTGCACAAAGCACAAGGGGATTGGATACGTACTATAAGTGTACACAAACAATGAAGTACACTTGGAGTGTTTCTCTTCACCCAAGATTGCATGAAGCGCAAGGGGATTGGATACGCACTACAAGTGTGTCACAAAAAATCAAGCACTCATTCATTTTAACTAACTCAAGCTAAGATAAATTCATTTTATGCACCAAACGAAATGCTAAGTTTCCTTGTTCAATTTTAAAACCCAAAAGACAATGATAAAATGAGGGTTCAATTTTAGTCTCATTTGAGCGTTCATTTTAAACCCAAATGAAATTTAGTGAGGTCCTAGAGCATAAAGTAAAAAGCATAAGAAATTAGGTTATAATTGCCCCAAAGCGTCAAATGCTTGTTACAATCATAAAATATTAAGGTGAGAATGCTTCTTCACTTTAACTTCATGTCATCCAATCCTAAAAAACTTCGTTAGCCTAAAAACCAAAACAAAGTTAGAATCATGTTAGTACTTTGATAAAGTGAAAAAAAAATTAAACACATGCTAAAAAATGATCGTTAAACCTCTTACTAGAGTTGGGTGTCCCTATTCATGATAGCATCACTCTGGTGAATTTGGGCATCGCTCTGCAAAGAAAATAGTGAGCACAATAGCATCATTATTTGGTTGAGCATCGTCATTTGTAAATCTTCGATACCTCTAAAAAGTATTAGAGTTGTTTGTTTAATCAGCATCGATGTATTTAATAGGTATTGTTATTTGTAATGATGATAGCATTGTTGTATGGTGACACCTTGCAAAGGCATCACTGAAATTGTTTTGGGCATTGCTCTATCTTGCAAAAATTAAAATGAACGTAATTCGAGATAGAAATTGATTAAATTTGATCAGTTTTTCCCTCCTTCTAGTGTCGGAATGTGACCAAGAATATTAGTATGGGCTAATTACTCTTGATCCATGAAGAATTGAAGCATAACAAAGCCACTAATACTCAATCTAAATAGGATCAATCGAATTGAAGTTAAGCTAAACATTCATTAAAATAAAGCATTCTAAATTATGAAAACGTTTAAAATTTCTATTCTAACCCATTTGAAACTTATCCTATTTTGGGAGTGGTTTCATGTTGATGTGGAACAATCACCCTTTCCCAATCCCATAATCAGTGAGCTTGATTCAATTGATTCTATTGAAGAGAATCGATGAAACGGATATGAGATGTGATTGAAAACATGATTTATGCTAAAATGCTTGTATGATACAAAAGCTAATCTAACATGATTCATGCTAAAATGATTCAGATATGTAATTGTTAAACTAACCTAAATGAGATTTAAACTAAATTTTTTCAAACCTTAATTATCTAATTAGCTAAATGGATGCATTATGGAAGCCATTAATGGAAGCTAAGCTATTATGCAACTAATTTAAACTAAAATATGCTAAATGTGAGTTAAAAATGAGTGTGAGTGTGAGTGATTTCAATATCATAAGTTTTCTCTAAAAAAGATGGATCCATTTGTCTCCAAATAGTGAACTATTTATAGGAAAGCAAATGAGAAATGAAGGGTTGAGATCAAAAAAGCTAATCAATACTCAAGGATGGAGGAAATTGGAGACATGAATCATGGATTTTCATCAAGGGATGAGAATGCAAGATGAGATTTAATCAAGGGTTCTCATTCCTTCCAAACAAGCACACTTTTGAATTGTACAAGAGGTCAAAAGTTAACTTGCACAAGAAGTCATAGGTTAACTTGCATATGAGGCTAAGTGAGAATATTCCCTTTTTCAAATGATTGGAGGAGAGAGAATATTCTTTGTAATATTCTCATGGGTGAGAGGAAAGGATATTTTGCAAATTAAAATAAAGTTTAATAGTGCAAAAGGGGAAGGAATATTCCCTTTGTAGAGGAATGTGCAAAGGAGGAATATTCCCTGGCAAGTGGGAGAGAAATAGATTAATTAGATAATTGCTAATTAAACAAGGGTTTAATCATGAAATTAGGGGAATTAGAAGAATTATATGATATTCATTAAATTAAATGATTTAATGAATGGGGAAAGATGAAATGACATTTAATTAAATAACTTAGGGTTATTTAATTAAATAAGAAGACTTAGGGAATTAAAGTAAATAGTTTGATTTATTTAATTTAATGAGATGAAATGTTAGTGTGAAAGGGGGGAATTAACCTAATTAAATGAATTAGGTTAATAGATGCAAATGATATAATTAATTATAATAGCTATATTAATTTAATCAATTAAGCGAAAAGAGGATGGATTTTAAGAGGAAATGATGTTAGTATACCTAATTCGAGTGTATGATATCATTTAGGACATTTTTCAGTGTCTACAAGTTCCTATCACATTCTTGTTTTCTAGTCTTGGGACCAATTCCAAGTCTAATTCTTCTCAATTTGTTCCAATTCTTCTTTCATAGCCTTGATCCACTTCTCATCTTTGCATGCCTTAGTCACTAATTTTGGTTCTAACTCTAAAAGTAAATAGAAAGTTACTTGTTCCTCTATCATAGATGCTTTCTTCCTTGTCAACACACCTTTTATGCAATACCCAGCCTAAAACGAGCTAATAAATTGTAATTAAATAACTAAATTTAAAAATAAATTAATAAAATAAATCAAGATAAACAACTACACTTAATTAAAAATTTCCTTAATGATATGGATATAAAAGAATAATGTTGAAAACTTGTTCGCAACAACTGAACAAAGAATATGCTTATGATACAATAAAATACAAATGTCACTAAGGAACTCATATATCAAATCTTTTTCAACAAACCCAGATGATGCTTTATAAAACTTGCAAACACTAAATAGAGCAGCCCAATCTTGCTCTCCTCCCAGCCATAGGACTGATAATTCCACCCCTGAACGAAAGACTAAATCCAAATTCCCAACACAAATTAAAAAAAAACCATAAACACTAACTCACATACAAAGAATCTGTTCACAGAATTCTTGTAAAACCATAAACATCCAATACACTTCACACCACTACATCCAAAACCATCCTTCCATTATCCATACACTATCCAAATCACAACTCCATTTTTAACATTTGTTTCTTTAATCATAGATCCCCAAGAGAGGCTCCACACCTTGCTCAACCCCAAACGAAGGAGGCTCTCAGCCCTCAAGTGAGATCGGCTCCTTATTTACACCCATCACCCTTATTCTCAAACAAGACTCTACACAAAATAGATATAACAACACAATAACACAAACTATCAAGAATTTAATATCAACGCAAATATTTCCACTAAAATTCAGAGCATACTTTGGTTGTCCAAGTCAGGATCAACCTGAATAATCTGAATAAAGTATCTAATTCTTTTTAAAGCCAACAACATCCTACAATCAATTCCAACTATCTCCATTCTGCTTCCCCCTTCCTTCCTCAAAGACATTATTAAATAGAAAATTTGAAGAAAGAAAACAATCTACAACCATCTATTTCCCTCTTCCCCTCAACCATTCCAATTCCCTCTTTAAAATAAAATAACTCCTAACTCTTCAATTTCCCTCAATATAATATCCAAATAAAAAGATAATTCAATAAAAACATATTTCCCTCCATTTATAAATCTACATGAAAATCAAAATACACTCAAACATTAAACCCCCTTGACAAAATTTAAAACCAATAATAAACATTTAGCATTTAGATTTTAACTCCAATTCTTTAGGAACCTGGACTGCCCACCTGAAACATCTCATTGGAAACATTAGTACATTTTGGAAGTTATAGCCGAAACAATAAAAATAAACATTAAAATTTATAACATCAAATAATTATAAAATCTATCATAATAATTAAAAATAATTATTTTTGCGGAAATTAAACATATAACCACAATACTTCATTATCGAGTTACTTTATTAAATAAACATATTATTTCATTTATAAGCAAATAAATATAAAACATTTATGTCCATAATCCAAAATAAAAATATCCCTAAATTCATAATCTCAAAAACACCAAAATAAATATAAAGTCGAATCAATATCTCTAGAATAATACTAGCTATGCCTCACATTTTCTTTTATTTCCAATGACCCAATCTTCAAAATGATTCTTCTACACATACTTAGGAGTCTTAGGGATCTTTTTTGGACTTCTTCCTCTTCAACTATCATTTATTTTTCCTTTTCTTCATCCTTTTCTTCTTCATTGCAATGGGATTCATCAGATTCATATCCTTCTATCAGTACTGAACTCTACAATGGTTCTTCATCCACCTTAACACTTGCACTTTCAACAATCTTCTTCAACTATTTATTATAGCACTGGTAAGCTTTGCTTCTTGTAGAGTATCCAAGGAAGATTCCTTCATCGGATCTTGCATTAAAATTTCCTAAGTTTTCTTCATCTCTTATGATATAGCATTTTCTTCCAAAAACTTTGAAATACTTTACAGTAGGAGGTTTACCATACCATAACTCATAGGGAGTCTTTGCACTATTCACTCTTGCTTGACCTATGTTAAGAATGTAGACTATAGTATGAATTGCTTATCTCCGATAACATCCGATAGATTTTCTTCCTTCATCATTGTCCTAGCAGCTTCTTGAACTATTCTATTCTTCCTCTCCACAACTCCATTTTTTTGAGGAGTTCTAGGGGGTGAAAAATGCCTTTTTATTCCATGATCTTCACAAAAAATGTTAAACTCGTTTGAAGTAAACTCACTACCTCTATCAGACCTTAAGCACTTGATTTTTACATCCATTTCATTCTCAACCATATACTTAAATTCTTTTAACTTTTCTAGAGCTTTTGATTTTTCTTTAAGAAATGTTACCCAAGTCATTCTAGAATAATCATCAATCAATAACTTGAAATACTTGTCACCATATGAGATTCTTATTATGGTAGGTCCACACAAATCTATATGCACCAAATCTAAAGGACTTGCGATAGAATATTCCTTTGTCTTGAACCACTTCATTGTTTTCTTTCCCACTTGACATTCTTTGTAGATTGCATTGATAGGCTTTGTAATATTTGGAAAATCTCTCACATCATTAATAGAAATTATCCTCACTAGGCTATCAAAATTTATGTGACCATCCTTTTATGCCATAGCCAAGTTTCACTAATTTGAGACATAAAGCACTTAGCACCATTACCTTTGAGTTGATAAACATTACCTTTTGTCCTTGTTCCAACAATAACTAGAGTACCAGAGCTAAATTTTCTGATTTCACAACGACCATCTTGAAACACAAGATTATATCCTCTACTACACATTTGTCCTACATTTAGAAGATTATGTCGGAGACCCTTGACATAAATAACATAATCTATTATGCTTGCCATCAAATCTAATTGAATCTTTTCCATAGATCTTAGCAGATTTATCATCACCAAACTTAACAAGACCACCATCATACCCTTGAAGTTTAACAAACTTATTCTTTTCTCCTGACATAATCCACTATCAATGATCCAATAATTTATTTCTTCTCTTGCATGAAAAACAATCAACATAATTCCTTCAATGTTATGACCTGTTACCAGAGCACTTTCCTTCACACACCTTTCAAGATAAGAAAAATTAGTTCAAACTTTTAGAGCCATGAATAAGTATCCATCATTGTCTTCATCGGGATAGTCAAATTTTTCATCATCAAACACACCATTATCTCTTTCAACATAATAAGTCTTCTTAACAAATTTTCCTTTATGATACTTAGGAACTTGTCATTTGCAACTTTGATTGGACATTTAGAAGCATAATGACCTATCTTTCCACAATTGAAACATTTAAAGGGTAACTTACCTTTGTATTTTCCAATTCCCTTTTTCAATCTCCTTAGAAAACTTGCTTCCACCTCATCAAGATCATTCGGATTTGATTCATCATCCTTCTTTTCTTTATAGACTTTAAATGCAATTTCTTTCTTGGTAGCATCTTGACCAAACTTTCTCATTTCATAAGAAATCAAAGCACCAAAAAATTGATCTATAGAATAATTATCCAAATTATGAGCTTCTTGAATAGTAGAAACTTTAGAGTTATAGGTTTTAGGAAGATTTCTTAGTATCTTTTTCACAACTTCACTTTCTTCTAGCTTACCACCAAGACCATTGATGGCATTGAAAACTTCATCCACTCTGAGCATGTAGGCAGTAATATATTCATCTTTAGACATCCTTAGGGTTTCAAATTTGGCTTTGTAGTTATGCATCTTTGCTTGCTTGACTTTATCATCTTCATAAATACTTTCCAAGTTCAAAATTAGAGAGAGAACTTAGGTAACATTCCTTGATTTACCATTTCTCTCATATTCCTTGATTTTATCATCACTTGTCAGACCAAAAACATGCATAGTGCATCCTTTTTCAGCTAACTTCAAGACACCAAATCCAAGAGAGACCAAAAAGGACTCCATCCTAGCTTTCCAATAAGCATAATTTGTTCCATTGAACATAGGATTTTTGATACCCTTCATGTGCGCCATCCAGATCCACCTTAAGTGGTTAAGCTTTCTCCAAGGAACCATAGCTTTGATAAAAATTGTTAGATGCATATGACAACTGAGAGGGGGGGTGAATTAGTTGTATACTTAAAAACATTCAAACCCGCTATCTTTCCAAACCCTTATCAACCATTAAAACCTTATCATGCATTAGCAGAATGTAAACATATGAAACAACAAAGAAAACACATCAAAAACATAAGAACACCAGATTTATATGGAAACCCCAAGAAGGGAAAAACCATGGTGAGGTTTAGCTCACATATATATGAATTGCAACACCAAATACAATTAAGCTCATTAGCCAAAAAGAGAATAAAGGCTCATTATCGGGTGGCTCACTTCCAAGAAGAAAGAAGATATAAGAATATTGTTACAAAGAGATTCACTATCTCAAGGAAACAAGAGAAATCCACCACTAAAACTTTATGCCATATGCAACCTTCGGCTCATTGCTTCCAGTAACTTCAAGCACACTATAAATGTAGACCCTTATGCTCAGTGCATTAGAGTTATAGACATTAAGCTTGCACTTAGATCACCACACTTAATCAAATTCGCATCTTCCACACACCTTCTACAAATCCACACTCATCTCCAACAATTTACCTTACTTATATATCATCCACTACCTAAACAATCTCAATTAGGTTGGCCTTAATGAAACATATGCCCCTAAAACAACTACAAAACCAAAATAGGTAAGCACCAAACACCTTCATGATGGAAATAAGTGAAGGACGACCACACCAAGGGCTAACTAAGACCCAAATTCACATCACCACACTACACAATACATTCACAATCCACGAGATACCTCTGCAAATAGTGCTAGCATGCCAGGTCAGCCAAACTTGAACTAACACTACAAGCAACCACTTACACGCTTCTCCAGGTCATGTGGACCAATAAAAAAACTTCACAACATCCACACAACATCTCAGAATATTCCAAAACCATCAAAATATTCTACAACTCTGCCACAACCACCTACAACTAAGAACACCATTATTCTGTGCAACCAAACACACTGCCACATTACACAACTCACTAACCAACCTTGTGGAACACCTCAACACCTGAAACCTCAAGGGAAGGAAGTTACATAAAATATAATCTCATGCCCAAATCTACAAGACAAGAAACCTTACTACGGAGAAATGCAAAGCAGTCTCATTTCTCCTAGACAACCTTCTACACAGACAAATAAATTTTCAAACACAACTTTCACTATAGAACGATCCAAAACATGAAACTTTGGATATATAATCTTTGAAAACCTTTGATCATCATATCCAAACCACATAGGCATATTTTCAACCATGAAGAAATGCGGAGCACAACACTGAACACACCTTTGTCACACTACACAATCTTTTATTAATTTTTTCTCAAAAGCACTTGGAAACCAAGTGAACTTACTGCAACTGTAACTCTTATGCATCAAGACACCAATGAAAATACTGATGACAACACCACAAGACCTTCTTATCAAATCACAACACATCCATACTAGCACAAGCACTTGACAACAATCTTCCCAACTATGACAACACCAACATCCTTCCGATAACTCCTACACACAAGCTCCATACAATTGACATCAATGACCAATATCAACAACTATTGACATCAATGACAAAATCAACAACATTTTTCTTCATTCAAAAACATTTTTGAAGCATTTTAAGGGGTTAGAAAGTAGGGATAACTATTTTGGATGCCCAAGAAGGTTTGACCTAGCAAGCTTATGTGAACACTTGTCTTTCCTTTTTCAACACATGTTCCTAATATCTAGTAATTTATTGAACAACTTCTAAGGAAACCTAAGGGTAGTCTTTCATTAAGTTCTTTCTCTCTTAGCAATGTATTGTAACTTATTTACAAAGTTATTTCAAATTGGACTAGCTTTGTAACTCCATTTTCAAGCAAGCACAATTGTATGTAACACTTTTTAATCAATAAAGAATCTATATTATCTTCTCATTGTCAACAATTCATAATTATGCTGACATAGAATTCAATAAGCATTTCAAATTTAAAACAATTTAATCAATTGATTCTAGTTTACAAAATACATTGGAAAGATTCTTTCCTTTACTCTACTACAAAAGTTTGCAACTCTTGAGTTTATTCAACTACTTCTCTTCAATCCATTTGATCCATGTTTCACAACTCTTCTTATTTTTTCTTATATGTCTTGATTTGCTTTTCAATTTTTATCCTTTTTCCCAATTGTTTTAAGTCTCAACATACTTTATTTTGTTTTAAACCTAGCACCCAATTCATCCTTTCACCTACACTACCTCCTTTACCCTTTATTTTGGCCCCAAATTCCTCTTAATACTTCTTTAAAATTTGCCACCATCATGCAGATTTGGACTTAGCTTCTATTTCCCATTGAGTCTTTGCCAGGCGTCCCACTACAACATTCACATTTTTTAAAAGAGATCCTTCCACAAGATTTGGCGCAACTCATCTTCTTGCTATCCCCTCTATTCACCCACGATCTCCACTCCAATATTCCTTCACATTTTTTCAACTTTTAAAAGTCCTTCATAGATAAATGAAGCACCCCTCTACCTTCTGCTTTTACTCCCCACAATTTCTCTCCTTTCTCTCCTAGCGCGACCTTTCTCTTTTCTAGTTTGCATTTTATTTTATTTTTTTCCTTTTTTCTTATTTTCTCCAACTCCAATGAATGGTCTTCCCTTCTTGATTCTCATGTGTTGGGATTTGATAATGTTTTTACTGTAGCAGAAATTTGGATGACAAGATGTATCAAGCTCCCCTGCTAAAATCTTATGTGTTGAAAGTTGTGATTCACTTCACATTTTTAATCTTTCATTTTATGAAAATTCATCCTTCCATTAATACGAATCTAGAGGTTTTCAACATT
This sequence comes from Sequoia sempervirens, assembly GCA_007258455.2. Lineage (NCBI taxonomy): Eukaryota > Viridiplantae > Streptophyta > Pinopsida > Cupressales > Cupressaceae > Sequoia > Sequoia sempervirens. The sequence continues at coordinate 46,377 of VDFB02264881.1, read as the reverse complement.
TTGGTGGTGGTAGCTGCCACCATAGGAATAATTGATTTCTATTTTTCTTAAACAAAAATTCAGATTTAGAAGTCTTTCTTGACGAGCCCATTTATTCATTGGATTGTGCAAAGTTGCGATGGTCCTACATCAAATGCACCCGATAAAATTTTTGTGAGCATAGGCTCAGAAAATGGAGCTAAGTATTAGAACTACTCTTCCAAATTGCGAACAACTTGCAGCATGCTCCCACACTGAAATTGACGCCTGTAAATTATTTATTTTTCCTCTTCTTCCAACATCTTGCTGAAACATTCGCCATACTCCACCAACAATTTTGCACTCTATTCTTCCCTCCTCTTATGGACTTGTGTTCACCATGTACCGACCTCCTCCTCCATAAAATACTTCTTGCATAATATCTTACAACTTCCACATACAAATATGTAGTATTTGTATTCCACTTTGTCACTACACACTCTTTCTCTTCATTACTCACCTCATCATACAAATCCATTGCAAATTCTATCTAATTAATTTCATAGAAATAACTTTTACCACTTTTTCCATTATTCCAATTTCATCATCTGCTACAACGTCTTCAAACTTCATTACTTCAATCTCAATTGTATTTTCATTCTTTGTAGTTGCAAGCTTTTTTCTCCACTCATCCTCTATCACCATCATCTTAGCAACTGTCGACCGAGGATATTAGTATGGGTCGATTACGCTTGATCCATGAAGAATAGAAGCATATTCATGCCACTAATACTCAATCTTAAATAAGATCATTCAAATGAAAGTTAAGCTAAACATTTATTGAAACTAAACATTATGAACTATGAAAGAATTTAAATATCTATTCTAACCCATTTAAAACTTATCCTGTTTTGGAATTGGTGTCGTGTTGATGTGGAACAATGACCCTTTCCCAATCTTGTGATCAATGAGCTTGTTTCAATTGATTCTATTGAAGAGAATCGATGAAACAGTTGTGAGATGTGAATGAAAACATGATTTATGGTAAATTGAGCATGATGCAAGAGTTAATCTACCATGATTTTATGCTAAAAGATGTAGATATGCAATTGCTAATCTAATATAAATGAGATTAAACTAAAAGATTCAAACCCTAATTATTTATTTAGCTAAATGGATGCATGGAATCCATTAATGGAAGCTAAGCTATTATGCAACTAAAAATGAACTAAGATATGCTAAATGTGAGTTAAAAATGATTGTGAATTTGAGTGATTTCAACAACATAAGTTTGAAAATTGAAAGATGGATGATGGATCCATTTTTCTCCAAATAGTGAACTATTTATAGGAAAGCAAATGAGAAATGAAGGGTTAAGATAAAAAAAAAAGCTAATCAACAGTCAAGGATGGAGGAAATTGGAGGCATGGATCATGGATTCTCATCAACGGGTGATAATGCAAGGTGAGATTTAATCAAGGGTTCTCATTCCTTCCAAAGAAGCACACTTTTGACCTATACAAGAGGTCAAAAGTTAACTTGCATAAGAGGTTTCAAGCTATCTTGCACATGAAGCTGTGTGAGAATATTCCTTTTCTTAAATGATTAGAGGAGAAAGAATATTCTTTGGAATATTCATGGGTGAGGAAAATGGATATTTTTCTAATTAAAACAAAGTTTAATTGTGCAAAATGGGAGGGAATATTCCCTTGCAAGTGGGAGGAAAGAGGTTAATTAGATAATTGCTAATTTAAACAAGGTTTTAATCATGCAATTAGGGGATTTATAATAATTAAATGATATTCATTAAATTAAATGATTTAATGAATGGGGAAAGGTGAAATGACATTTAATTAAACAACTTAGGGTTATTTAATAAAATAAAAAGACTTAGGGATTTAAATTAAATAGTTTGATTTATTTAATTTAATGAGATGAAATATTAGCATGAAAGGGGGGTGAATTAACCTGATTAAATTAATTAGGTTAATAGATGCAAATGATGCAATTAATTAAATATCTAGGCTAATTTAATCAATTAAGTGAAAAGAGGATGGTTTTGAGAGGAAATGATGTTAGTATACCTGATTCAAGTGAATGATATCATTCAGGACATTTTTCAGTGTCTACATTTTGCCCCTCTTAGAAGTTAGGTACCTGCTGCTTTGGTTCAAAGACTAATGCTCTTCGCATTAAAACTACTTCTTAAATCAAAAAAATAAAAATGATTTTTTAGATGCCCCACTACTACCCCAGTGGAAGGAATAAGCTGGTTCCTTTCCCCCTCAAGAAATCAGGCGGAAAGTTCAACTTTTGGGTTGATTTCTCAACAAAGGTGAAAAGCTACCCCAGGGGTCCAAAAAGGCTCCGCGATGCAAGAAATATGCCAAAAATGTAAAAAATGAAGCAAAATAAGCTCTAGTTTGGAAAATTTGGTGAAAATTATGATAAACCCTATCTCTAAGGTTAAATTAGGGCAAAAGACCCTAATTTTGATGTATAAATAAGCCAAGAAGGGTCACTTTCAATTCATTTGTGCATTCACACCGTAGAGAATTCTTGCAAATTGAGCTTTAACCCTTTGACAAAATGGCGTGACAAGAGCTCCCACAACACATTTCCAACCGGGTTTGAGAGTACCAGAGGCTTCCAGGCTCAGGACTACCAGTATGTAACTCGAAACTTGATTTGAAATTTAACTTTTTGATGCATTTATTGCTTTTTGAATTTTAGACTTTGGCGATATTGTGACGCAGTTCACAATTTAGAATTAGGATTTCTAATTTTAAATTGCAACACATGTTTATAGTGACACACTTCTCGATTTGAGAATTAGGGTTAGGGTTTCCAAAGTTTAAATCGTGATGCATATGTGTCTGGTGACACAATTTGTGATTTTCAATTTGAATGCCTTTGGGCGTTGCAATTTGGAATTTGAAATATAGCCACGCTATCGTAAATAGTGACGCTATTGTCATTTTGGAGCTGAAAATTCCAAATTTAGTCAAAAAAATTTGAATTTTGAAGTCGTGCGCTCCGTGGGTGCAAGAGGTGATCCCACCTTTAATGTCCCGCGAGCATCACCCATAGTTTTGGAGAGACTTGGTGATTTATCTGAGTTGTGCCAGGAGCACCTAGAAGAGATTGGCCTATGGTACGTTGCATACATTCCCATCATCTAAACACATTTGGCTATGTTGATTGCGTTGTGCGAGCGATGGCATAGTGAGGCTTCATCCTTCCACCTTCCCACTAGCGAGGTGATGGTGACTTTAGAGGATGTATGGAAAATTCTTTGTTTGCTGATACATGGCGAGCGCATGACATATGATGTTGACGTCGGATACAATGCCTTCCATGAGGTGATGGAGATTGAGGACCTCGTTCTAGTTACTTCCCAGATAGACCTCAATATGTATAGAGGTCAAGTGCCTACTTTTTGATTGATTGTTGTAGCCATCATTTCTAGTTTGATCACTCTTGACCAACGGAGCAAAGGATTCGGCCTAAGATGGGGCTTGGCATGACACTGAATGCTCTATAGCAGATCATTGTTTGCATGGGGGCCAATGATGTTGGCCTCATTGTATCATGATATGTATGACTTTGTCTATTGCGATGCCAAAGCTATTGGCATAGGGGTTACCTTGCTTCACATTTGGGCTTGGAAGCACATCGCGGTGCTTCGACTGATTGTTCAAATGGCAGATATAGAGCAAGATGATCCAGTGGTTTGGCGATACAAAGGCGCCATTACCTTTAGCACACTGGACAGCTTGGGATTCCATACTGGCATAGGGTCCTCAATGATATGACAGTATTTAGATGGCGACCTTGGCTTTAGATGACAGCGTGGTATGACAACGTGCAACAACTCTTCTTTTCCAGACAGACCCGGTATATGCAAGGTCAGGAGCACACGATTATAGAGAGGTATCTGCCATATAAGGTGGCCCGACAATTTGGCAAGCAACAGGATAGGTCAAACAATGCATACAAGGCCATCTTCGCTAGATCAGCTCGAGAGGTTCCCACGTGGGGATCTACGATCCCAGCTCCCAAGGTGGTTGAGGGATTTTGGTAGTTGGTGGCACAGCCATGGGCATATGACCAAGGACAAGTGGACACTCAAATGACACCTACATATGATGCATGGTTCACACCCCCTCGCAGGTTGACAAATCCAGCGAGTGCTCCTCCACAAGGGAGACCTAGAGGGAGGGGAGTAGGCAGAGGTAGAGGCAGGGGACAAGATGGCCAGGATGGCCAGGATGGCCAAATTTTGGGGCACTTCCAGTGGGTTAGTAGCCTCCTATTCAGCAATATCTAGTGCAACAACAACCAGTGCAATCACCACCACCAAATCCTTGAGATTTGCAAATTCAGTAGCTACAGCAGTAGGTTTAGATCATTATAGGTGAGTGGGATCAAGCCCAACAACAGATTTTGGCTATTACTGTTGAGAGGGATTAGGCATGACAGTAGGTATAGGATGACATGGCAGAGTGGGACTATGAGCGGTAGCTCAGACAGACTACAAAGATGCAACTAACATAGGAGGTCGGGCGGCACCAACAACTCGAGATGATGACAACTGCATCTCAGGAGCGGACACTTTATGAGATTATATAGAGATGTCGTGACTGAGGCAACCTACTACATGATGCACTATCCCATAGATGTCCTCGCAGTGCTTAGATAGCCTGATTATTCCCAGAGAACTAGGGCACATGGTAGAGCATAGGATCAGCCTAAGAGATAGGCTGGAGAGGGGAGCAGTCATCAGCACTAGCTTGAGTGTACAAACACTTTTTGATTTGTTTCCTGATTCTTTACATAGATAACATTCATGGGCTCCTTTTTGATAGTCTTGTGGATATTGTATTTATGATCGATATACATACATTGATTCAGATATTGTATCATGACATGCATTTTTTGATATATATATGATACAAATATGGATTCGATATGATGTGATTTGTTCACTTTATTTCATGCTTGTGATTGTATGCATGCATATGATGTGAGATGATATGCTTATGCTTATATTTTATTATGTATGGATGCGCTTTACTTATGCCTTTGTGATATGTGATGATATGTAATGATATGCGATGTTATGATATGGATGGATGCAATGTTATATTCTCTTTCATTATCTTTTTCATGATATTCCACGAGATGATATGATATGTTTATGTGATGCGTATGCAAATGATATGGATGCATTTCTTTTTGTGTATTTTCTTATACAATTTTATGATGATGACGATGCATATGGATGTATGGATGAAAATTTTTTATGGTTATGATATGATAATGCAATGTATGTGGATGATATGTGTGCAATGATTTAAGATGCTTAAAATAAAAAATCTATATTATTTGTCGCAACTTAAATGATAATGCAGGAGGTATGTTTTATGATATGCTATGGTATGCAATGATTATGCTATGATGATGCAAGATGTATATATGTTGATGATTTTTGGATGCAGGATGGATGTAGTGATGTGGTTTTTGTTGACTGTCATGATACTAGGTTAGCATGGAGAGAAGATAGAAGAAATAAGATGAATGACCATTTATTTTGATTATTGATTCAAGAGATCCAACAAGTCTATGATCCACCGAGACTTTATTAGAGACAATGATGGGAAATACATGATGCTGATGAATGCATGATAATGACTTGCTCACATCTTGGGATTGGGATTTTTCATCGTTCCTTATTGTTTGATATAACACATAGACACGATGCATCAAGGTAATGATAACTAGGATAGTGTTGTATCCAGTGTAATGGAATTTGACTCTAAAAATAGATAGGATAGTTATTGTTCACACCTTGACATAAAAAAACCTCATTGGAATGTAAGTTAGAAGCTTAGAATACATTGGACCAAAGCATACGCAATAGTCAACAATTTACTCCAAACAACTTCCCTACACACAACTAAGCAAGTATGCATCAAGATTATTTTACAAGAATACCCACAAGAACATCAAACGAAATATATTGATTGATGCCCCATTCCTTTCTCTCTAAATCATTTTGATAGACATCATCGAGAGGTCCTCAGAATGGGTCGTTAAGATAAATCATAAAAAAAATCAAAGACAAACAGTCAATGTTATCTATATCTCTTGCCAATTTAATTTAGCTGAGGTGATGCTTGACACTGGTGTCCATCACAAGAAGGATACATACTAGGACATGTTGATTAGGGGTTGTTTGATGTTGAATGATGATGAGCTTTATGATAAGCCTTTGATACAAACTTCACTGGTGCGTTTACCTATGATCTAGACTTTATATTTTGACACTTAGGTTCTCACTTTATGACTTGCTATACTTGATTTCTATTTGTTTCGCCAAAGGTTGAGGGCGACAATTGATTTATTATGGGTGAAAGCGAGATGGGATGGGATGGATTTGGATTTTCTGGAATATTTTAATGTTTTTGTTATTATTGAAAATGTTTTGAGGTTGTTTTTGATCTTTTTGAAATTTTATGTGGATGTTTTGGTTTTCGATTATTTGAGGTTGTTTAGGGTTTTTTGAAGATATTTGAGGTTGTTTAGGTCTTTTGAATGTTTTCTAATGTTTTTGTTATTTTTTGATATTTGAATGTTTTTGTGTTTTCTATTATTTGAATGTTTAGGGGTTTTCCGAGTTTTGACCAAGAACCTAACCTAAAAGACCTATCCTAGGGGCCTAGGGGGTTGATCAAAGATAAGTCTTTCCTATGTTATACATGTAGAGACCACATAGTTCGACTGACACTACTTTATTGAAGATGAGATATGAACAGTTGATGGAATGCCAGTTTATTATGAGAGACTCTTAAAGGACTAACCTAGGGTATCTCGGGGGCACATCAATGATGGCCTTGCCTATGTTCAAGCTCAAAGACTCATAGTTTGACAAGGTACTTTTTTTGGATTTTCGATGTTTGACCTTTTAAGGGATTTTAATGTGATTTGGATGTTTTGGATTTTGTCTTTACAATTTTATGAAGGTTTTTTATTTTAGCTATATAGGATTTTGCAAATGTTTTTGGATTTTCAATAGAACGTTTTACAAATGTTTTTGGGATTTTTTATGAGATTTTATGAATATTTTTGAGATTTTCGATGACCTTAAGATATACAAGAACTTGATATGATCCATAACGACTTGCCCCCAGTGTGATATGTTAGACTACTTCAATATAGGAAGGACAAACTGACCTTTGGAATATTCCAAGTAGTACTAAAGGGATTGTGATACTTCACAACATTAGGCTATGATAAGGATGTAGATGGGCGATGCAATAAATAAATATGGATGAGTGAGGTGACAGATGGATGGTGATGCAAAGAATGATGGGATAAAGAGCTAAAGAATAGATGGAGGTGCTTTATTTACATGAGGCGCCTGTTTGCCAGGTTTTCACCAAGGTACTTGCCCAAAGCACCACCGAAGTGGTTTTCACTAGAGGACGATATTTGTTTTTTGGATTTTGATCCTTTTTTGATTTTTTTGTATTTTCAAATTTTACACCCTTCAAGACTAGGCATAAATTTTTTTAAGATGCAAGCTATTAGTTGGCTCCTACAAGGGTTGGCCTTTAAGTGTTGATAATTGATATGCTCCTGATCCATAACTTGTTGTGACGACAAAGGGACCCAACCAAATAGGTTCAAACTTTCCTTTACTATCCTAATCTGGTAGATTTGTTTGAGAACAAGATACTCTACCTAGAAATATTGACATTTGATCTTCTTGTTATAGCTCCATTTTAGTCGGTTTTGATATACTTGTAAGTGATTAAGAGCGTCAACTCGACGCTCATCCAGGAATTCTAGCTCATTCGACCGAGATACTTTGTATTCTTCATCGGTGATCAGGTTTTGCAATGACACTCGCAATGATGGAGCTCAACCTCGATAGGTAGGATAACTTTTGATTCATAGACTAGGGAGAAAGGGGTTGCACTTGTAGGCATGAAAATACTAGTTTGATAAGCCCAAAGAGGAGGATTTAACTGCAGATGCCAGTCACAACCAACTTCATTGAGCGTTTTCTTCAGGATTTTTAGGATGGTCTTGTTTGTAGCCTCAACTTGACCATTGCCCTGGGGGTAATATGGGGTAGAGAATCGATGTTGGATGTTAAATCTTTGACATAGCTCTTTTACATCTTGATTCTTAAAGGGGGTTTCATTGTCTGTGATAAGGGTTTGTGAAACGTCGTAACAACAGATTAGGTAATTTAGGATAAACTTGGCAATTTGCTTCCCCATTATGTAGGTCATAGGAATGGCTTCAACCCACTTGGTAAAGTACTCAGTGGCTATTATGATAAACTTGTGGCCATTAAAGGAGGTTGGAGTGATTTTGCCTGAGGTCGAGGCCCCACTATGAAAAAGGCCAAGGTGTGATCATTGGTTGCAATTCCTAAGTTGGTGCATGAATCAGATCTCCATGTTGTTGACATTGGACACATTTCTACACATACTAAATGAGCTTCTCTTTCCATGGTTGGCCAACAGTACCCCATCCTCAACAGTTTCTTAGCTAAAGTCATATCGCTAGAATAGGAACCACATATGCCATCGTGAACTTCTATTAAAATGATTAAGGCTTCCTCTTGGTTAAGACATTGTAGTAATGTTCCCTCGATGCTTCGATAGTAAAGGGTATCACCTAAGATCACGAATCGGGATGCCTTCTTAACAAAGGTCTTTTTAAGGTTCGAGGTGATATCAGATGGGAGGGTTCCTCTGCTTAGGTATGTGAATGTCATGATACCTTGGGGATCCAGGACCAACAATGACACACATGAATTTAGATTCAGGGATTTCAAAAGTTGGTACAAGAAGTTGTTTTACCAAGAATTCACATTGAAAGATGTTGTTTGACATGTCTAACAATGATCCAATTATTGCCATTGAATCTCCTGCTCGATTGTTCATGTGATGAATCTGCTCAAAAGTTATATCTATGAAAAGGTCCTTGAGACTTTCCACCGTCTTCTTGTAAGGAGTGAGCTTGCCATCTATGGTTTGGTAATCGTCATTGACTTGGTTGATAACTAGTTGTGAGTCTCCATAGACTTTCATATATTATATCTACCATTGAATTGTTATCCTTAGACTTGTTATTAGGGCTTCGTACTCAACAATGTTGTTAGTACATGGGAATTATAGCCTGTATGACTTTGAAATGCAATCACCTTGAGGGGTGATGAAAAGAATACCTACTCCTGATCCATGTTGGGTGAATGATCCATCAAAGTACATCTTCCACTGAACTGTGAGGTTGACAAGGAACACTGATTCGTTAGGAAACTCATATATCAAATGGTTCTCAGTATAGATAGGTACGTCTGCTAGTTTGTTTGTGATCACTTATCCTTTGATTGACTTGTGCTCCACATACTCTATGTCTTGAAGTCAGTTAAGATCATTACCGATTTAGCCATTCACCCAGTAAGAGTTGCTTTAGATAGCAGGTATTTTAATGGGTCGATCTATGCAATAAGTTTGATTTGATGTCACAACACGTAGTGTCTGAACTTTTGGGAAGTAAAAACTACTACTAAGCATGCTTTCTCAATGGGTGAATAGTTCATTTCATAGCCCACCAAGGTTTTGTTGATGTAATAGATAGCTCTTTCCTTTCCATTTTCATTATGTTATGTCAGAAGAGCTCATAGTGTTGTTGATGTTGTTGAGATATATAAGATCAGTGGTTTGCTTGGTATTGGTGGCATGAGCACTGGAGGTGTTAGTAGATAGTTTTTGATCTACTGGAAAGATTTATTGCACTTCTCATCCCATTTGTAAGTTATTCCTTTATGGAGAAGATGTGAAAAAGGGTGGATTTTGACTAATAGTTGTGATATGAACCTTCTGATGGACTGCAATCTTCCTTGTAATACTTTCATCTACTTTAGTGTTTGCGGTGGTTCCATATCGAGGATGGTTTTTACCTTTGCTAGATCAATTTCTATCCATCTTTGTGAGACAATAAAGCTAAGAAGTTTCCCTGATGTGATCCCGAAGACACATTTTTTTGGATTCAATCATACCTTGTATTCTTCAAGTTTGTCAAAGATGGGTCCTAAGACTTCTATGTGCTCACTTCTTTTCTTTGATTTTGCTAAAATATCATCCACATAATCTTCAACTATTTTGTGGATCATGTCATGAAAGATGAGGGTCATTGCTCTTTGATAGGTTGCTCCTGCATTCTCTAGCCCAAATGGCATCACATTCCAGCAATAGGTTCCCCATGGACAAGTGAATGTAGTTTTATATTGATCCTCCTTGGTGATCATGATCTAATTATAGCCTGAAAAACCATCCATAAGTGATAGAATTTCATGCCCAGTTGTTAAGTCCACAATGAGGTCGATGTTAGGAAGAGGGAAATCATCCTTTGGGCATGCCTTATTTAAGTCCCTGAAATCAATGCAAATTTTGATGCCCCCAATGGGTTTTGAGACTAGTACCATTTTTTAAACCCACTCAGGATAATCTATCGGTCAGATGAATCTAGTTCATCAAGAAGCTTTTGTAATTCTAGTTTCACCAAAAGTGCTATATGAGGGTGCATCTTCCTTAATTTATGCTTGATTGGCTTAGCTTCAGGGTAAAAGACTAAGTGATGCACAAATAATTCTAGATCAAGTCCTGGCATATCTGTGTGTGACCATGCAAAGTTGGCTTTACGCTCTTTCAGGAACATTGCTAGGTTCTTTTGTTCTTCATCCAACAAAAATTCAACATAAAAGGTGATCTTAGGTGCTTCTTCTATTCCCACATTGACTAGAGTGGCCTTTTCTGCTAGCACTCCTAACTTCTTCGAATGCATTGCACTAAGGGGAGATTGAATCCCTCATCCTTGGGCACCTCATAGAGGTTTTCACCTTCTAATGCGTCCTTTGTTTTTACTATTTTAGGATCAAAGAGTGCCACAGTGTGGTTTTCACTTAAGGATCTACATGTTAGTTGCATTTCATCAATTTTGTGACTGAAGGATTCAATTATTTCCCCATAGTACGCCCCTGTGTCGATCTCTATGTCAAAATATTCTTTGTGATTTACCCATGGTAAGTTGTTGCAGACTCCCATGAATTATGATATCACTTCATTGTTTTCAAATAAATCCAAAATCGGTGGTCCTTGTTAGTCCATGTCAATGAGTTGTGGGTATACTAGGCATATTTCAGTCGGCTGATTGCATGAAGCAAAGGAAGCAATGGATATCATGAAGAGGGAGTTGTTTTTGAAGAGGTTAGTAACATCAAGAGGGAAGTCATCTAAGGTTGTATCATGTGATGGAGGTAACCAAGAGGAAGCCTCAACTCGTTTAGCGGAAGTACCTTTTCCAATAAGGGTGACCTTGCTAGTAGTACAACCTAGGCCAAGATTTTTTAGTCATTTCTCGAGAATGATGGGTTCTAGCAAACCATTATCATTTTTTCCTAGCTTCTCATTCTTGTTATATCCCATTCCCTTCATCATCTACAAGCCTTTGTTGTCATCATCCATGGGAAGAGCGGAGATGAGTCATTCATCTTGATAGAGGAGTTTAGAGACATCTTCTTGGTTCAAATCCCCCCACTTGGTGTAGGAAGTAGCTGCCATCTTGATTGTTTCAAGCTCTTTGTTGCTAGATGAGGGTTTCCCATGAGATTGAGGAGAAATGGGTAACTCTCCTAAGACAAAGGTGTTCTTCATTAGCTTATAGTTCCCACAACCATCATCCTAGATTACTACTTTGATGTCAAGAATGTTCTATACAATGCCAGGTGTTTTTGTTGCTGAGGTAGATGCAAGGGATGTTGAGTCAACAAATGAGGTAAATGTTGTAGGCCCTTCATCATTCTTGTGTATTTGGGGTATCTTATAGAACTTGGCCTCAATATTCTTGCAATAGTAAAAAGGCTCAGGATCCCCATGGATGGTAATTTCTCTACCCTTGAAAGGAAACTTTACACATTGATGATAGGTCAAGGCTACAACTTTTAGGGCATGGATCCATGGTCAGCCAAGTAAGATGTTATAGGGAAGATCAAGGTATAACACTTGGCATGTAGTTTCTACAATGAGGGGTCCCACTTGGATGGGTAGTGCAATGATGCCTTGTGATACCTGCTCTTGGTCATCATATGCTCTAATGGTGGTATTCTTTGCTTTCTTAATAGTATCCTCTGAATAGCCTAGGTTCTTGATTAACTACAAGGTACAAATGTTTAGACCAACACCTCCATCTACTAAGAATCTTTTGACCTTGTTTTTATGAATGATAACCTCAAGGTGTAAAGCATGGTTATGAGATGGTTGTGATGGTAGGTCTTGTTCTGAGAAGGTGAGAAGATTATTAGCGATATGCCCCACCATAGATTGAAACTGATCGATGTTAATATCCTTGGGGATAGATGACCCAGACAAAGCTTTCTCCAATATTTCCCTATGTGTGGGGGATAGCCTTAATAGCTCTAAGATTGATATATGTGCAGGGGTCTTCTTAAGTTGGTCTAGGAGATTATACTTGCAAGGATTTGATGTTGGCAAAGTTTGTTGTGCCCTAGATTGATATGGGACTCCTTGGACGGTAATTTTGCCAAGTCGTGTGGTGACTCCACACTCCACACTAGATCCTTTGATGGTGACAACAGTAACGATGCTATCACAGGAAGTGACCACATTGGAATAGGTATGTTGTACATTTGTGTCATCTTTGGCTTTCCCATTGTTGTTCCCTTTGTTATGATCTGGCATAGGGTTCTTGTATATCTTAAGATCCTGATTCCCAATTGGTACTTCAATAGATATGGTTTCATTCTCTATGAGGTATTGGATGATATTCTTGAGTCTCATGCAGTTTACCATTTTGTGAAAGTCACGAAGATCGTTCTCATTGTACCAAGATGGTTTCTCTTGTGTTCTTGGTAGTTTTCAAAGTTGGGAAGTGTTATCAGGTTTGACTCTGCCAACTTCTTCATGATGGTTTTGATGGGTTCTAAAAATTGTGTGTACTTGCGTTTAGGATAGTTATATTTGTTAGTGGTTCGCCTTTGTTGCATGTTGGTGTTATTGATCTAATTGTTCTAAGGAGGTGTTGTTTGTTGCACAGTTGGTTGAATGTTATCAACTTGATTGTTGTTCAGTCTAGGAGCACTTAGGACCACCTTAGCATCTACCACACCATCATTTCTTACATTCATGTTCTTAGCCTAGACATGAGGTTTGTCATTTGAACTAGTTTATGGGCAATGGTCTTTGTAAGCTTGAGTATTTCCCTATGAGATTAGAGCTCTCTCGATGTTAAGGGCTCTAGGGACAAGCTCGTCATAAGATTGATGCACTGCATTTTCAAGTGGAAAGAAAGATCGGGGTCTAAATTTGCTATGATGATTCCCACTTGTTGTTCATCAAGAAGAGGCCACTTGCTCTTACTAGCTCTTTGTCTCCATCGTTGTAAGAAATTAGGGAAAGTTTCTCCTTTGTTTTTTCTAAGAGTGTACAATTCTTCTAGGCTTACATCCATGTCAAGATTAAAGGAGAAGTGATCAATGAATTTATCAATAATTTCTTGAAAGGTTTTGATATCGAGAGGCAGATGAGAAAACCAATCCATGGCAAGACCTGTTAAACTTCAGGGGAAGAGGCACATTAAATATGAATCATTGTAGGCCACCTCCATACACATGACATTAAACTCTTTGACATGGCCCACAAGACTTCCTCTCCCTTTGTATTTATTCAATTAAGGGATTTCAAATCTGGGAGGGAATGGTACCATTGCTATGTTTCATTCAAATGGATAAGGACATAGGTTTTGTGTATGGGGCTTCTTTGACTTTCCCATTTGAAGGTCTTGCATTTCTTGAGATAGTGCCTTAAATTGTGATGCTAGATCATCTTGCGGGTTTGGTGGAGGAACATATGTGGGGATGACAGATGAATTATATGCAGGATTTTGATATGATAAGGAGTTGTATGGGTGTATGGTGGTGTAATATTTTTTGAAGGTGATTGAGGTGTTGATTTATATGTTCCTAATGCATTTGTATTGATGATGTTCTATTGAGGATTATAGTAGGAACTTGGTTGTTGTTGTTGGGCATACTGTTGAGCTAATAAGACTTGTTGTTGTTGTGCCACTAGGGCTTGTCATTGGGCTTATTATTGTTGTTGCACCACAAGGGCTTGTTGTTACTGTTGTGATGCTAAAGCTATTTGATGAGCTTGATGTTGTTGCTGGGCTAAGGCGACTTGTTGTGCTGCTAAGGTTGCTTGTTGTTGTTGCTATTGTTGTTGTGCTACTTACTGTTGTTGTTGTTATTATTGTGCTGCTAAGGATGCTTGTTGTTGTGCTACTTGTTGGGCTACTAAGGCTACTTCTTGTTGTTGTTGTTGGATTGCTTGTTGATAAGCTTGTTGTGCTTGCTTTAAAGCTAGGGCATGCACTTGTAATGTAGGATCAGGTGGTTGTTGGGATATTTGAGATGGACTATGAATGTTGATGTTCTAAGTGGGTAGTGGATTGTTGATGAGAGGTTGTGGATTCCCTTGGTGTAACATTCCTTGTAAGATGGTGGATTGAGGTGGAGAAATGTAAGTTTGAGGTCCCATTTGATTTTGCATGGTAAAGGGGACCATGGAGAAAGATGAGGATGGTGCCATTAGTTTTTGTGATGGAAATGACATATTAGGACCTTGAGTCCATAGATTGAAAAGGTTTCCTTGATCGATGTCTTGAGGATTTCCTTGTGTTAGGGATGTGGTCAAGGTATTACCTTGGTTGAGGGGATTCGTGACCAAGGAATTTTTTTTTGATGGGTTGATAATGGATGGGATGGATGTGTTTTGCAAAACCAATGGTATGGATGAACCAATGGGAGGATTGGGTAAACATGTCCCTATCTTCATTAGGGGTTGCGTGTTGGTTTGAGATTCTTGGTCTACACTGCTTTGCGTGATGGTGGGCACACTTGTAGTACTCATGGGTACGGATGAAGATGGATGACCTCGAAATGTGGACATCATTGTGGATTAATGAAGTTCAAGGGCTTTATACGGTTGTTTGGGGTCTTTAGGAATGAGAGGAGCACTAAAGGTAGGTTTCCAAGTAGTGGTTTGGGATGGAGGATTTGTATCAAGGGTACCCACAAGTGTGTTGCTTTCGAATGGAAGAGTTAGACCAAAGTCTTTGGCAATGCTATTTGCAAGACTAGGAAAAGATGTTTGATTTATCCCTAGTGATGGCGTTGATGGGAACATGGACAAAGTCAAGTCTTGTGTTAATGATTGTGCCAAAAAAGAGGGTGAAATAGGAGCTATGTTTTCAAAGGTTTGATGTTCTTGTTTGTACTTAAGGATTTCTTTTGTTGTAAGCCCAAATGGATTGTTCGTGACATCCTCTATCTTGTATGGTCCCGATGGAGATGAGGGTTGCTGTGATGGGGTGACTTGACTTCCTAGATTGAATTCTTGAGGATTTGGATCACTTGAGGTGAATGTGACTTTGGTTTTCTCCATGATTCTCTTGTGTTGTGATCTTGTCTTTACCATAAATTTTGTGTCACCTTTGGGAGAGTTGTGTTGAGATTTGTAATGTTTGAACTCTCTAGTTGACTCAAATCTAGGTAAAAGAGACACTCTAAGTCTTTTCAGAGCAATGATGATAAATGGGGATGGAAATATGGATGATGTGGGAAGTAATCTTTGCAAACATTTTGGGACAACACTTTTGACTTGGGTTTGATGTTTTGATGTTAGGATAAAGGAGGTTTATGAAGTTGGAAATTTTTATGGTAGACTCATGACCCTCAAGATAAACTAGTTAAAAGATGATAACTAACTTAACTAAATGCATGGAAAAGGATACATTTCACATACAAAGTAGCCAAGTTAGGGTTTGGGTTGATTGATGTTTAAGTCAAAAAGTGTTGGTGTATTTAATTTTTTTTGCAAAATTAAATGAGGTGAAGGATGAAATTTGATGGAGGGGTGAATGAAATGTTTGACCCAATGTTGACTTAAATTGAACCTTTGTTTTCCAAGATCAAGGTGGTGAGAATGATGCTAGACATTTTAAAGTGTTCAAATCTTAAAGACTATTGTTGACTTAAATGAGAGGATAGATGTGGGTATGTAAATCTGGTTTGTTCCTCCTAGCTCGAGCATAATAGTTTCTTAACAAGAGGTCACAATTGTGATAAAGTATTAATGTCCACTTCCTGTCAAACTTTGAATTATGATACATACGTCTATGATGGTGGCATGTAGATCTTCCCCTACAGATTTTGATTGTGTGATAGATCATTTAGAGGAGTTCAAGACCATGAAAAGGACCCATGTTTTAGATAGGTTGATTGTCATGAAAAAGACCTTGGTTTTGACTCATAAAAAACATGTACATATCTGGATGCTTCCTTAGTGCATGTTCATAAAAGTTTATTAACAACTTGTTTATGTTTTGGTAGAGTGCTAAAATGCGGTTTTTGATTGCTTTTGAACTACGATGCCTAAGTTTGAAGTGATGACCTATAGACTTTCTCTTCGGGATTATGATTTTGTGTGAGATCATTTAGAGAAGTCTTTGTCTATGGAAAAAAAGAGGATATTTATTGCCACATAGGTGGTGGTAATATGGGTCATCCAACCTCAATATCGGTTTGTTCCTCTTCTTCATCTAAGATGTTTGCAACATTTCTCCACTGAGTGGGTGTTTCTTTTGTGAAAAAAGCGAAGCTTCTCAAACTACTAATGATATCAGTTTTTTCTCCGTTAATGAGTTCAAAGTTTGGTTGAATGATAGCACCTTCAAGATCAGTTTGTTCAGTGGGAGCAATTGGTCTCCAAATAGTCATGTGGGCTACAATTTGTCACATTTATCTTGCTTAAGTAAATTTAATTTACCACAAACACTTGTCTTAGTTATGTTTTCAAACTAAATATTTACGTCAAAAACATCATAACTTTCACAATGTCCATTTCATGAAAATCATGAGGTTAAAGGCATAATTGCCTATGTTGTCTTTGGAAAATATGGATCGAGATATAAGTCAAGATATTTAGAAATCTCTAAGGATAGAAATCCTTAGGACAAGCAGTAATATCAACGCTAATTCAAGAGGTGTCCATATTTAAACCAAAATGTTTGAAAGTTTGAGGAAGATAGTGAATGTTTGTTTTTGTAGTGTTTTGGAACCAAGCAATGTATTTGACTAACTCACAACCATTTACAATCCTAGGTTGAAATGGCCATAATTGTTGAGTCCTCACTCAGATTTCTTCGAACACTAAGACATTGTGAACTGTTAGAGATTTGGTGACATTGGCTACCCTCCACAACACACACTTCTTGGGACCACCAAATCTCAAAATCTTGAAGATCCTAAGGATTTTTCTATTTCAACAATGAATAGTACAAATGTGGGGCGGCTTCAGAACAACCATTCTTGCACCAATAAGAATTAAGGATTTTTGGTAACTAAACAGTTTGGCTCTTAGTAACCAACCGAGAACACCCAGTCATATAGACATTCACTTTGCCACTTAAGGCTCTTACTACCATTCCCGTTCCACTTAAGGCATGGTACTAGGTGTAGTATGTTATACAATCTAGGATAGAAGGTACTTTCTCACAATTTCCCAACCTTTAATATAGCTCATCGGTGAACATGCTTGCAAGAACTTTGCTATGAGTTTCTTGTTGCGAGGTGTGTCTCATAGTAAGTCCTCTCTTAAGGGTGACACAAAGCATACAAGTGTACTTAAGTATTTCTCTTCACCCAAGATAGTACGAAGCACAAGGGGATTGGATACGTACTATAAGTGCACACAAACAACAAAGTACACTTGGAGTGTTTCTCTTCACCCAAGATCACACAAAGCACAAGGGGATTGGATACACACTACAAATGTGTCACAACAAAGTAGACACTCATTCATTTTACTGACTAAAGCTAATTATGCACCAAATGAAATGTTTAAGTTGGCTTGTTCAATTTTAAACCCAAAAGACAATGATAAGATGAGGGTTCAATTTTAATCCTGTTTGAGTGTTCATTTTAAACCCAAATGAAATTTAGTGAGGTCCTATAGCATAATGTAGAAAGCATAAGAAGTTGGGTTATAATTGCCCCAAAGCGTCAAATGCTTGTTACAATCATAAAATCTTAAGATGAGAATGTTTCTTCACTTTAGCTTTGTGTCGTCCAATCCTACAAAACTGCGTTAGTCTAAAAACCAGAACAACGTTAGAGGCATTCTAGTACTTTGATGAATCAAAAAAATTAAAACACATGTTGAACAATGATCATTAAATTTCTTACCAAAGTTGGGTGTCATTATTCATGATAGTGTCGCTCTAGTGAATTTGGGTGTCGCTCTACAGATAAACCAAAGAGCACAATAGCGTCACTATTTAGTGGGGTGTCGCTATTTGCAAATCTTCGATACCTCTATAAAGTATTAGTGTCATTGTTTGTTTAATCAGTGTTGGTGCATTTAATAGGCATCACTATTTGAAATGGTGATAGCATCACTGTATGGTGATGCCCTACAAAGGCATCACTGAAATTGATTTGGGCGTCGCTCTATCCTACAAAAGTCAGAATGAACGAAATTCAAACTAGAAATTGATTAAGTTTGATCGGTTGTCCCTCTTTCTAGTGCCAAAATGTTGACCGAGGATATTAGTATGGGCCGATTATGCTTGATCCATGAAGAATCAAAGAATATTCATGCCCCTAATACTCAATCTTAAATAAGATCATTCAAATGAAAGTTAAGCTAAACATTTATTGAAACTAAACATTATGAATTGTGAAAGCATTTAAATATCTACTCTAACCCATTTAAAACTTATCCCATTTTGGAATTGGTGTCGTAATTATGTTGAACAATGACCCTTTCCCAATCCCATGATTAGTGAGCTTGTTTCAATCAATTCTATTGAAGAGAATCAATGAAACAGTTGTGAGATGTGAATGAAAACATGATTTATGCTAAATTGAGCATGATGCAAGAGTTAATATACCATGATTTTATGCTAAAAGATGTAGATATGCAATTGCTAAGCTAATCTAAATGATATTAAACTAAAAGATTCAAACCCTAATTATCTTTTTAGCTAAATGGATACATGGAAGCCATTAATGGAAGCTAAGCTATTATGCAACTAAAAATGAACTAAGATATGCTAAATGTGAGTTAAAAATGACTGTGAGTGTGAGTGAATTCAACAACACAAGTTTGCAAATTGAAAGATGGATGATGGGTCCATTTGTCTCCAAATAGTGAACTATTTATAGGAAAGCAAATGAGAAATAAAGGGTTGAGATCAAAAAAGCTAATCAACGGTCAAGGATGGAGGGAATTGGAGGCATGGATCATGGATTCTCATCAACAGGTGAGAATGCAAGGTGAGATTTAATCAAGGGTTCTCATTCCTTCCAAAGAAGCACACTTTTGACCTGTACAAGAGGTCAAAAGTTAACTTGCATAAGAGGTTTCAAGCTCTCTTGCACATGAAGCTTTGTGAGAATATTCCTTTTCTTAAATGATTAGAGGAGAAAGAATATTCTTTGGAATATTCATGGGTGATGAAAAAGAATATTTTTCTAATTAAAATAATGTTTAATTGTACAAAAGGGGAGGGAATATTCCCTTGCAAGTGGGAGGAAAGAGGTTAATTAGATAATTGCTAATTTAAACAAGGTTTTAATCATGCAATTGGGGGATTTAGAATAATTAAATGATTTAATGAATGTGGAAAGGTGAAATGACATTTAATTAAACAACTTAGGGTTATTTAATTAAATAAGAAGACATAGGGATTTAAATTAAATAGTTTGATTTATTTAATTTAATGAGATGGAATATTAGCGTGAAAGGGGGGTGAGTTAACATGATTAAATTAATTAGGTTAATAGATACAAATGATGCAATTAATTAAATAGCTAGGCTAAATTAATTAGTTAAGCGAAAAGAGGATGGGTT
>VDFB02264881.1:0-26307 GCA_007258455.2 Sequoia sempervirens | reverse complement strand
GAGGAATTTTTTCATTCTATCAATGTCAACACATTTTAATGTTGTATCCATCTCTTTAATTTCTCAGCTTTTCGAGCACCCATTGCAATTTCTATAGGGTTTAGCATTGTAGTCAGCCATATAATTCATTGCTGCTCCAAATAACCTTCCAGTGGATGTCTTCCTTATGACTCTAGGTTTTCTTCTTCAACTCATTCAACAAACTTATCAATCATATGAAAAAATATTATCCTCATTATTATAGCCGTTTGATTCATATTCAACACCATATGTAGTTTTTTTTACATCTTTTGTAAAGAAATCTAGGTCTAGGAAAATATCCACTAGAGTTGGTGAACCAACTGTTGAGAAATGTGACTCAAATTTACTTTCTTGATTGACTTCTTGAAGCACTTATGATTTAATCCTTCATCGCACTAAGTTAAGTCACTTGTTTCAAGTTTTTTTATAATTGAAGTTGTGGGGTTCTAAAGTTTCATAAGCTCCTAACTTAGCGACTATGAAGCAAAGGCTACTTTCATTGTCGATGTGTCGCAAGTTTTGGGAACTTTGTAACCTATGACATGAGGTTCAAAAGTTCAATTTTTGAGTGATAGAGCAATCCCTTTGTCGGCAAGTCATGGGTTCTAGGAACTTCACAACCTCTGACAAGAGGTTTTGAAATTTAGTTTTTCCACGATATAGTGACTTTGATGCCAATGGATGCGGGACCTGATAGGATGGTGGATTGTGACGAAGGACGATAGGTGGCAATGATGTGGAGGAAAGATGGCATGTGGGCCCATGTGGTTGGTGAACATCAATGAGACAGTAATGAATGTCTCTTCGACTAGGCGGCATGGTGTTAGGTGGATAACCCTAAGTTTGATGATGAAGATTTGAATGACCGCTTATTTGATGGCTAGAATTAGACACTGAATGATAGTGTGTGGCTCAAGGTGAACAAGTAACCCTAAAGGGGTACAATAGTTGAAATGTTGAATATAAGTAGTGGTTACCTATGAGGCTGGATGAGAGAGAGAGGAGGATGATCTCGACGAAGAGAGATGAATCTTGTAGAAGGTGAATGTTGAGCGGCTGTGTGACAGGGAGGTCGAAAGGTCGGTGGTTGAGCCATGAGGCTATGTAGCTAAAAGAGATGTCTCTCATAGTGAGAGGTGGTTGCGATGGGTTATGCTGTCAAATTCCCTCCAAAATGGAACAAGATGTAAATCTCTTGTAAAGGATATGAGCTTGATATTGTATTGTAATTGTATTTTGTTGTTGAATAATATAATGGCGATGTGGGCTTTTTGAGTATGGGGTTTTTTACCCGTAAGTGTTTTCCCCATGTATATCTGTGTGTTCATGTCTTTTATCTCATCTTTCATGGTTGTTGATTCTATTTGTTGAATCAGTTAATGATGTTGAAACTGGTTGATTTGCATGAGTTTCTCTCAAAAGGATCAATGTGGGAAATGAACTATGTCTGTTTCCACTTTAGGACATAGTAGTATGTGTCTTTGAGGTAATCTGATGAAATTAAAATTACTGAAGGCACTGCTGTTCTTGTATATTTCTTTCTGAGATGGCCGATATTTCCCTCCAAGTGGTCTCTAAGCTTTCTTTTGGGATGTGTTTCTTCCTAGTGTGTTGTTGGTTCTAGGTATTCCTTCTATGAAGATTTCTTAGTCTATCAAGCTTGAGGAAATATGGAGGAATCAGCTGATGTATTGATCCTTTGGTGAGTGGAAATTCTTTCTTTTTTATTTAAGTTTCTAAGATAACATGCAGCATAGAAGATGGGGAAGATGGAGAAACTAGAACTGGTCATACTGGAATGTTGTGATCTAAAGTTCCTAGTTGGCAACATTATAACCCTGATGCATGGGGTGAAAAATTTTGCTCTATGGTTGTGTTGCAGCAAAGCCTTCATATTGGGTGTTTGTGTGAGAGGCTCCCTGATGATATGGAGAAGCTTAGGTTGTTGTTCAGTCATGGAGTAATGTGCTTATGCTGGTTAGTTTTTTCTTGGTATTGGAAGGCACAGTTTTATGCTACCTCGATTGCAAGTAAGCTATGGAGTTGATCATTGGATGATCTGGAAGCTTCTGAAATAGTCTATCTCTCTCGAATGTATGCGCATATTGGTGGTTTTGGAGCTGGATTGAAATGGGCCTGGAGTTCCTGAACTGTTTTTTCCTTTTAAGGATGATTTGTACTTGCATGTCTCTGTGGTTTTGTAGGTTTTACACAGCCAAGAAAAACTTGTGGTTATGTGGAGCTGTTGTTAAGCTATTTTCTAGATCCTGGCTTTTGGGGTGTGACTAGATGAGATAGTTGTAGTTCGACATGGTAAGAGAAGGTGTGATTCCATCTCTACATGGGAGTGTTGGTATGTGATTTTTCACTTAACATTCTTGTGGTGTTTTCAATTGGTTCCTTGACTATGGTGCTCGTTGTGGGCATTTGTGGAAAATCAGATATGAGCTTGGTTTGGTGTTTGAGTCAAGTTGTCTACATTGTTATTTTCCTTGAGATCTCAGTTTTGTAGTTTCCAGTGTGATGATGGGTTTGCATGTTTCAGTATATTGAATGGATCTACAGGCTGTGTAAGATGTGGGCTATCTTTACCTACATGTTTTTTGTGGGACAACTCGGAAGTGGATTGTCTATATCCACGAGATTTGATTTTGTGATGGTGTAGACTTGTTAGCTGGCCTTATTTGTGGTCACTTGTGCATTGGTGTAGTTGCATTGAAATGAGAGGGTGGATGGTGTTGAGTACCTGGATAGTCAGTTATGGGGACCTGTAGCATGTTGTATCACAATGTCATGGATAGCTTGGATACATGACCTTGTGTAAGCTTTTGATAGTGATGGTGTTTTTTGCTTGGTTTGGATATCTTGGTGCCACTTGGTATTGTTGTCAAATCAACATGTTGTTGTGTGGACTTGAAGGATTTCCAAATTAGCAGATGTTTGGTCTTGTGCTTGGAAAGCTCAGTATCACAGTTTATTGGGAGCTTTAGTAGTGACTATGGATTCATCACTTAGTGATGGATGATCTTCTTTAGTGTTGCAGATGTTACTAGGAGGAGCTCTTAGATCCTGTTGCTATAGAATATATTTTTCACATTTGCATGGACACTATTTGAAGATGTGTAACATCATGGAGCCATGGAGGATTCTTGGAGTTTTTGGTTGAGGTGTTGGTGGTGCCTGATAGGTGATGTGGTTTAGAGTTTGTTTGTTTTATGTCATGGTATACTCTTGATTTCACATTACAATTTTGGCATAATTTTTTGCTTTTGAGACCATGTTATGTTCACTTGGAGCATGGGATCTCCTAAGGGGGATGGTAAGATCATGATGTCATGATAAGTTCCTGGTTCAAATGATTGGATCTTTTGACAGTGGTCTAGTAATTCTTTGTGTATTGGGTGCATTGGTCATATGCTTGAGAACTTCATAATAGTGTAGTGATGCATTTGGAGTTTAGCATGAGATGATCATTTGCAGGTGCTCATGGATACATGGAGAATAAGGTGAGGTTTTAATTCTATTGAGATGAGAGAAGTTTTGTTGAGATGGTTACTCTTATTTGATGTTGATGATAGACTTGGTATGCCTTGATCTTTTTAGATTCATTACCTGTGTAGTGGGAGTTCCTAGATGTGTTTTGTCTTCTTTGACCGGTTGGCACATGGAGCTTGTATTTGTTGTTGATGGGTTGGCTATGTAAGTGGCATGAGTTTGATGATGTTGATACCTTGGAGGTATGTGTGATTGGATGGATTATCACTTGTTGTGGGTGCTATTTTTAGTCATGTGGGTTTGTGTTCAGTTGGATGGGAGTAGTCAGTTTTCTAGTTGTTGTTCCAACTGATGTTCTATTTTGTTTTCTAAAGAATGTCTTCATGTTTGTGTTCTGGTTTGGGCTTTGAAGTTGATATTACTTCTGTATAGCTTGTGAGCACACTAGAGTGGTGGCAGTGTTGAAGCCCTTTCCGTCTGTTGGATCTAATGCTTGTGTTTTTGAGACTAGTGCATATACGTCTTGGCTCATTCCTTTTCCTATGGTGGATGGTTGGAACTGTTTCTTGAGTTGGTGGACATCTTGGATGTCGTTTCAGGTGTCTTGGTTGGAGTACAGAAGCATTGTTTAAGATTCATGAGTTTTCTTTGGAAGGAACCAGTAAGTTCATCAAGTGGGAGAATGTTGAGAAATGTGACTCAAATTTACTGGCTTGATTGACTTCCTAAAGCACTTGTTAGCGAGTCGTTGGTTTTCAAGTTTTTCTAACTAAATTTGTAGGGTTCTAAAGTTTCATAACCTCTCGACTTAGCGACTATGAAGCAAAGGCTACTTCCATTGTTGGCATGTCGAGGGTTTTGATAACTTCGCAACCTCTGAAATGAGGTTCAGAAGTTTGGGTTTTGAGTGACAAAGTGATCCCTTTGTTAGCGAGTCGTGGGTTATGGGAACTTCACAACCTCTAACAAGAGGTTTTGAAGTTTGGTTTTTCAATGATATAGTGACTTTGATGCTAAAAGATGTGGGACCTGATAGGATAGAGGATTGTGATGAAAGCCAACAAGTGGCGATGATGTGGAGGATAGATG
The DNA here is from genome assembly GCA_007258455.2 of Sequoia sempervirens. Lineage (NCBI taxonomy): Eukaryota > Viridiplantae > Streptophyta > Pinopsida > Cupressales > Cupressaceae > Sequoia > Sequoia sempervirens. The sequence continues at coordinate 21,702 of VDFB02264881.1, read as the reverse complement.
GCATGTGGCCCCATGTGCTCGGTGAGATGGTAATTGTATACACCTAAAATCGGTCAAGATATTTAATTAATTAAATACTAGTTATTTAATTAATATTTCAACTACTTATAAATAAATTCTCAATTTATTTATATAGTTCCTATCTTCTAATTCTCCAAATCTAAAATCACATTCCTCTAATTTAATTAAATAAACAAATTTCTAAAGTTTTTTTTATTTAATTAATTTTCACTAATCCCAAATTTGGAATTCAAGCACATGTCTACAACTTTTCATGCCACCTCACCAAGGTCACATGAAATTAAATAATTCTAAGTTTTAAATTAAAATTATCTTCAACAAACTTTCAAACACGTGGTCTTTTTCTCACACGCTTTATTCCTCCATCCATTTGGCATGTTGTCTTTGGTCAAGGGATTCCTTCATTCATTTGGCATGTTGTCTTTGGTCATGAGAACATCCTTCTTGATTCTTTCCATCTCCATCGTTCATCCCTCATATTTGAATCTGGACCGTCGATCGCTGCCACATCACAAGATGCTTGGAAAATCCTATAAATACAACCCTTTGCTATAGTATTTGGCATCCACATTTGAGTAATGATACAGATTCGATATGATGTGATGTGTTCATTTTATTTCATGCCTATGAATGTATGGATGCATTGAATATGATGATGTGACATGCTTATGTATTATCATGTATGGATGCAATTTTTATTTATGCTTATGTGATATGTGATGGTATATGATATGCGATGATGACATGCTATGGGATGGATGATATGATATGCAGATGTTATGTTTATGCAAATGATATGGGTGCATTTTTGTTGTGTATTTTCTTATGCATTTTTATGATGTGATGATGTATGCATATGGATGTACGGATGGATAAAGCAAATGTTTATGCTTTATGATATGATAATGTGATACATGCTTGTGATATGTATGCAACAATTTAAGATGTTTAGAATAACAAATCTATATTATTCGTCACAACTTAAATGATAATGATGATGCAAGATGTATGTATGTTGATTATTTGTGGATGTGGATGTATTGATGATGATTTTATTGACTTTCATGATACCAAGTTAGCATAGAGAGAAGATAGAAGAAACAAGAATGATTTGACCATTGATTTTGATGATTGCCTCAAAAGATCCAACAAGTCTATGATCCATTGAGACTTTATTAGAGATGGTGATGAGAAATGCATGATGATGAGGAATGCATGATGATGATTTGTTCATATCTTGGGATTGGGATTTTTTGTCATTCCTTATTGTTTGATATAACACATAGACACAATGCATCAAGGTATTAATAACTAGGATGGCATTGTATCTAGTGTAATGGACTTTGACTTGGCAATTAGATAGGATAGTTCTTGTTCACACCTTGACATACAAAAACCTCATCGAAATATAAGTTAGAAGTTTAGAACATATTGGACCAAAGCATATGCAATAGTCAACAACCTACTCCAAACAACCTTCCTACACACAACTAAGCAAGTATGCTCCAAGATTATTTTATAAGAATACCCAAAAGAACAACAAATGAAAGATAATGATCAATGCCCCATTCCTTTCTCTCTAAATCATTTTGATAGAAATCATCGAGAGGTCCTTGGAATGGGTCATTAAGATAAATCATAAGAAAATATCAAAGACAAATAGTTAATGTTATCTATATCTCTTGCCAATATATTTTAGGTAAGGTGATGCCTAATACTGATGTCCATCGCAAGAAGCATACATCCTAGGACATGTTGATCAGGGCTTGTTTTGATGTAGGATGATGATGAGCTTTATGATAAGTCATTGATATAAACTTCACTAATGCATTTAACCATGATCTAGACTATAGATTTTGACACTTAGGTTCTCACTTTACAACTTGCTACAGTTGTTTTCTATGTGTTTCACCAAAGGTTGAAGGTGACGATCAATTTATTATGGGTGAATATTATTACGGGTGAAAGCAAAATGGGGTGGATGGTTTTGGGTTTTTCTAGAATATTTCAATGTTTTTGGTATTTTGAAAATGTTTTAAGGTTGTTTTTGGTATTTTTGAAAGTTTATGTGAATGTTTATGGTTTATGGTTATTTGAGGTTGTTTAGGTCTTTTGAATGTTTTCCAATGTTTTTGGATTTTCAATTTTCAAATGTTTTTGTTTTGTGTTTTCTGGTTGTTGAATGTTTAGGTATTTTATAATATTTGAATGTTTAGGGGTTTTCCAAGTTTCGACCAAAGAACCTAACCTAAAAGACCTATCCTAGGGGCCTCGGGGACTGATCAAAGATAAGCCTTGCCTACGTTATACACGTAGAGACCACGTAGTTTGATTGAATTTACTTATTGAAGATGAAGATTAAACAGTTGAGGGAATGTCAGTTTATTATGATGGACTTCTAAAGGACTGACCTAGGGTGTCTCAGGGGCACATCAATGATGGCCTTTCCTACATTTAAACTCAGAGAAGACATAGTTCGACATGGTACTATTTTTGGATTTTTGATGTTCAACCTTTTTAGGGATTTTGATGTGTTTTGAATGTTTTGGATTTTTCATTTACACTTTTTCAAATGTTTTTGAATTTTAACTATACAAGATTTTGTAAATGTTTTTGGATTTTCTAATGAATGTTTTACCAATGTTTTTGGTGTTTTTTGATGACCTTAAGATATACAAGAACCCAATCTGATCCATAACGAATTTCCCCAGTGTTTATGCAATAGACTACCTTGATGTAGGTAGGAAAAACTAACCTTTGGAATATGCCAAGTAGTACTAAAGGGATTGTGATACTTCATAAAATTAAGCTATGATAAGGACACGAACAAGTGATGGATGGAAGAGGATGAAGGATGAGATGTGATGATAGGATGGAATGATAGGATAAAGAGCCAAAGAATAGATGGAGGTACTTTATTTTTGCAAGGCACCTGTTTTCCAGGTTTTCACCAAGGTACTTTCCCAAAACGCCATAGAAGTGGTTTTCACCAGAGGACAATTTTTTTTCTTTACATTTTCAATTCTTTTTCTCATTTTTTTGGATTTTTATTTTTTTTATTTTTTTGTATTTTTCAGATTTACACCCTTCAAGACTAGGCATAAAACCTTTTAAGATGCAAGCTATTAGTTGGTTCTTGCAAGGGTTCACCTTTAGGCGTTGACAATCAATATGCTCTTGATCCATAGCTTGTTGTGATGACAAAGGGACCCAACCAATTAGGCTCAAACTTTCCTTTTCTATCCTAATCTAGAATATTCTTTTGATTCTACTTTAGGACAAGATCCCCTACCTAGAAAGACCGAAATTTTATTTTCTTATTACAGCTCTGTTTCAGTCGATTTTGACATACTTGCAAGTGATTGAGGGCATCAAGACGATGTTCGTCCAAGAATTCCAACTCATTTAGCTGAGATACTTTGTATTCTTCATTAGTAATCAAGTTTTGTAGTGATACTCATAGTGAGCGGAGCTCAACCTCAATAGGAAAAATAGGTTTTGATCCATAAACCAAGGAGAAAAGGGGTTGCACCTATTGGTGTGCGAATACTAGTTTGATAGGCCCAAAGAGCGAGATTCAATTATAGATGCCAGTCACGGCCAACTTCATTGACCATTTTCTTCAGGATTTTTAGAATGGTTTTGTTCTTAGCCTCAGCTTGACTCTTTCCCTGGGGGTAATACAAGGTAGATAATCGGTGTTAGATGTTGAATCTTTGACATAGCTCTTTCACATCCTGATTCTTGAAAGGTGTTTTGTTGTCTGAGATAAGGGTTTGTGGAACAACATAATGGAAAATTAGGTAATTCAAGATAAATTCGGCAATTTGCTTCCCCATTATATAGGTCATAGGAATGACTTCAACCCACTTAGTAAAGTACTCAATGATTGTTATGATAAACTTGTAGCCATTGGATGAGGTTCAAGTAATTTTACCTATGAGGTCAAGTCCCCACTATGAAAAAGGCTAGGGTGTGATCATTGGTTGCAATTCTTGAGATGGACCATAAATTAGATCTCCATGTTGTTGACACTGGACACATTTTTGTACATACTAATGAGCTTCTCTTTCCATGGTTGGCCAATAGTACCCCATCCTCAACAGTTTCTTAGGTAAAGTCATACTGTTAGAAAGGGAACCACATATGCCATCGTGTACTTTTGTTAAAGCAGTTGAGGCTTCCTCTTGGTTAAGACATCTCAGTAATGTCCCTTCGATGCTTTGACGGTAAAGGGTATTACCTAGGATCACAAATCGAGATACCTTTTTAACAAAGGTCTTTTTAACGTTTGAGGTGATATTGTATGGGAGGGTTTCTTTACTTAGGTAGGTAAAGATGTCATGGTACCATGGGGATCCAAAACCAACAATGACACACATGAATTCAAATTCTAGGATTTTGAAAGTTGGTATGAGAATTTGTTCTACCAAGCACATTGTAGGACATTATTTTCCATGTCTAACAATGATCTGATTGTGGCCATGGCATCTATTGTTCTATTGTTGAGATGAGGAATTTGCTCAAAAGTTGTGTCTATGAAAAGGTCCTTGAGACTTTCCACCATATTTTTGTAAGGAGTGAGCTTGTCATCCTTAGTTTGATAGTCATCATTGACTTGGTTGATAACCAGTTGTGAGACTCCATAGACTTTCATCTCTTGTATCTACCACTGAACTGCTATCCTTAGACCTATGATTAGGGCTTTGTACTCAGCAATGTTGTTAGTGCATGGGAACAATAGTTGGTATGACTTTGGAATGCAATCACCTTGAGGGGTGATGAAAATAATACCTGCTAATCCATGTTGGGTGAATGATTCATCAAAGTACATCTTCGGCTAAGCTATGAGATTGACAAGAAACGTCGATTCATCAGGGAACTCAAATATCAAAGGGTTCTTAGCATAAATTGGTGCTTTTGCTAGTTGGTCTATGATCACTTGTCCTTTAATTGCCTTGTGCTCCACATACTCTATGTTAAATTCGGTTAAGATCATTACCCATTTGGCTATTCTTCCAATGAGAATTGCTTTATACAACATGTATTTCAATGGGTCAATCTTTGCAATAAGTTTAATTTGATGTGATAACATGTAGTATCTAATTTTTTGTGAAGTAAAAACCAATGCTAAGCAGGCTTTCTCAATGGATGAATAGTTCATTTAGTAGCCCACTAAGGTCTTGTTGATGTAATAGATAGCCCTTTCATCTCCATCTTCATTATGTTGTGCTAGAAGAGCTCCTAATGTTCCTAATATTGCTAAGATATACAGGATCAGTGGTTTGTTCGGTATCAGCGGCATGAGCATTGGAGGTGTTAGTAGATAGTCTTTGATCTACTAGAAAGCTTTATCACACTTCTCATCCCACCTGTAATTTATCCCTTTGTGAAGAAGATGTGAAAATGGGTGGATTTTATCTGATAGTTGCGCTATGAACCTCCTGATGGACTACAATCTTTCTTGTAACCCTCTCATCTATTTCAGTGTTTGTGGTGGTTCCATGTCAAGGATGGATTTTACCTTTGCTAGATCAATTTCTATCCCTCTTTGTGAGATGATATAGCTGAGAATTTTCCCTAATGTAACCCTAAAGACACATTTTTTCAGGTAAAGAGTTGTACCTTGTATTCTTCAACTTGTCAAAGATGGGTCCTAAGACTTGTATGTGCTCACTCCTCTTCTTTGATTTTTCTAAAATATCGTCCACATAATCTTCAATTGTTTTATGGATCATGTCATGAAAGATGATGGTCATTTCTCTCTAATAGGTTGTTCCTACATTCTTTAGCCCAAACGGCATCATGTTCTAGCAATAGGTTCCCCATCAAAAAGTGAATGCAATTTTGTGTCAATCCTCCTTGGAAATCATGATTTGATTGTAGCCTAAGAAACCATCCATGAGAGACAACATTTCATGTCCAACTATTAATTCTACTATGATGTCGATGTTAGGAAGAGTGAAATCATCCTTTGGGCATGTTTTGTTCAAGTCTCTAAAATTAGTGCATATTTTGATGCCACCAATGGGTTTTGAGACTGGTACCAAGTTTGAAATCCACTCAGGATAATCTATCGATCGGATGAATCAACGTCAAGAAGCTTTTGTAACTCAAGTTTGACCAAGAGTGTTATTTGATGGTGCATCTTAACTTTTGCTTTACTAGTTTGGCTTTTGGGTAGACTGTGAGATGATGCACAACTTCTTCTAGATTGAGCCCTAGCATATCAGTGTATGACCATGCAAAGTTAGCTCTTCGGTCTTTCAAGAACACTGCTAGGTTTTTTTGTTCTTCATCCAATAAGGATTTGGCATAAAAAGTGATCTTAGGTGCTTCTTCGATACCCACATTGACTGGAGTGACCTTTTCTGCTAGTACTGTTGACTTCTCTTGATGCATTCCATTAAGGGGGAGATCGAATCCCTCATCCTTGGGTGCCTCATATAGGTTTTCACATTTGGATGCGTCCTTTTTTTTTACTATTTTAGGATCAAAAAGTTCCACAATGTGGTTTTCACTTAAAGATCTGCATGTTAGTTGTATTTCATCAATTTTGTGACTAAAGGACTCAATCGTCTCCCCATAGTATGCCTCTGTGTCCAGTTCTATGTCAAAACCTACTTTGTGATCTACCTAGGGTAAGTTGTCATAGATTCCCATGAATTCTGAGATTGCTTCATCATTTTAAAATATATCAAGAATCAGTGGTTCTTGTTGGTCCATGTCAATGAGTTGTGGGTATACTGGGAGTATTTCAGTTGGTTGATTGCTTGGAGCAAAGGATGCAATGGATATCATGAAGAGGGAGTTGTTTTCAAATAGGTTAGCAACATCAAGGGGGAAGTCATCTAAGGTTGTTTCATGTGATGGAGGTAACCAAGAGGAAGCCTCAACTCGTTTAGTGGAAGTACCTTTTCCAATAAGGGTGACCTTGCTAGTAGTACAACCTAGGACAAGATTCTTTAGTCATTTCTTAGGAATGATGGGTTCTAGCAAACCATTATCATTCTTTCCTAGCTTCTCATTCTTGTTATATCACATTCCCTTCATTAGCTACAATCCTTTGTTATCATCTTCCATGGGAAGAGCTGGGAAAGGTCGTTCATCCTGATAGAGGAGTTTAGAGATATTGTCCTCATTGGCATCTTCTTGATTCAAATCTCCCCACTTGGTGAAGGTAGTAGTTGTCATCTTGATAGTTTCAGGATCTTTGTTGTTAGATGTGGGTTTCCCATGAGATTAAGGAGAAATAGGTAGCTCTCCTAATACAAAGGTGTTCTTCATTAGCTTATAGTTCCCACAATCATCATCTTGGATCACTACTTTGATATCAAGAATGTTCTACACAATGGGTGTTTTCATTGTTGAGGTAGATGCAAGGGATGATGGGTCAACAAATGAGGTAGAAGGTGTAGGCCCTTTGTCATTCTTGGGTATTTAGGGGATTTTATAGAACTTGGCCTCAAGATTTTTGTAGTAGTAAAAAGGCTAAGGATCTCCATGGATGGTAATCTCTCTTCCCTCAAAAGGAAACTTTACACATTGATGGTAGGTTGAAGCTACAGCTTTTAGGGCATGGATCCAAGGTCAACCAAGCAGTATGTTGTAAGGAAGATCCAGGTCTAACACTTGACATGTAGTTTCTGTGATAAGGGGTCCCATGTGAATGGGTAGTGCGATGATGCCTTGTGATACCCGTTCTTGGTTGTCATATGCCCTGATGGTGGTACTCTTTGTTTTCTCAATAGTATCCTATGAATAGCCCAGATTTTTGATCAACTAAAGGGTGAAAATGTTCAATCTAGCACCTCCATCTACTAAGACTCTTTGAACCTTGTTCTTATGAATGATAACCTCAAGGTGTAAAGCACAATTATGAAATGGTTGCGATGATAGGTCTTGTTCAAAGAAGGTGAGAAGATAATTAGTGATATGCCCCACCATATCTTGAAATTGATCTATATGAATATCCTTGGGGATGGACAACTCAAATAAAGCTTTCTCCAAGATTTCCCTGTGTAGGTGATAGCCTCAATATTTTTAGGACAAAAATCTGTGTGGGGGTCTTCTTAAGCTGATCTAGGAGATTATACTTGTTGGTACTTGTTGATGGCTAGGTAGGTTGTGCCCCAGATTAGGGTGGGACTCCTTGGATGGTAATTTTTCCACATTGCGTGGTGACTCCACACTTCGCACTAGGTCCTTTGATGGTGACGATAGTGATGACGCTATCACAGGAAGCAACCATGTTGGAATAGGTATGTTGCATGTTTTCATAATCCTTAGCTTTTTCAATATTGTTCACTTTGTTATGATATGGCATAGGTTTCTTGTATATCTTAAGATCTTGATTCTCGGTTGGTACCTCAACAGATATGGTGTCATTCTCTATGAGTTCTTGGATAATGTTTTTTAGCCCCATGTAGGTTGTTGTTTGTGTCCTTTAATTTTGTGAAAGTCACAAAGGTCATTCTCATTGTACCAGGATGGTTTCTCTTGTGGTTCTTGGTAGTTTTCAAAGTTGGGAAGTGTTATCAGATTTGACTCTACCAATTTTTTCATGATGGTTTCGATGGGTTCAGATAACTGTGTGTACTTGTAATTAGGATAGTTTTTCTTGTTATGGGTTTGCCTTTGTTGTGATTCAGTGTTGTTGATCTAATTGTTCTGATGAGGTGTCATTTGTTGCATAGTTGATCGCATGTTAGCAACTTGATTGTTGTTTGGTCTAGGAGCACTTAGGACTACCTTACCATCTACCACACCATCATTTGTTATGTTCTTGTTCTTATCCCATACACAAGGCTTATTGTTTGAACTATTTGATGGGCATTTGTCTTTGTAAGCTTGAGTATTTCCTTGTGAGATTAGAGCTCTCTTGATGTTAAGGGCTCTAGGGACAAGCTCATCATAAGATGTGATGACTGCATTTTCAAGTGGAAGGATAGATATAGATCTAGATTTTCTATGATGATTCTCACTTGGTAATCATCAAGAAGAGGCCACTTGCTCTTACTAACTCTTTGTCTCCACCATTGTAAGAAATTAGTGAAAGATTATCCTTTGTTTTGTCTAAGAGTGTACAATTCCTCTAGACTTACGTCCATGTCAAGATTAAAGGAGACATGATCGATGAATTTATTAGTAATTTCCTGGAAAGTTTTGATACCGAGAGGTAGATGAGAAAACCAATCCATGGCAAGACCTGTTAAACTTCAAGGGAAGAGATGCATTAAATATGAATCATTATAGGCCACCTCCATATACATGACGTTAAACTCTTTGACATGGTCCATAGGACTTCCTCTCCCTTTGTATTTATCAAATTTTGGGATTTCAAAACCAAGAGGGAATGGTACCATTGCTATGTTTTGGTCAAATGGATAAGGACATAGGTTCTGTGTATGGGGCTTCTTTGTCTTGCCCATCCGAAGGTCCTACATTTCTTGTGACAATGCCTTAAGTTGTGATGCTAGATCATCTTGCAGGTTTGGTGGAGGCACATAAGATGGGATGATGGATGCATTTTGATATGATAAGGTGTGGTATGGGGTGTATGGTGGCATGAGATACTATGAAGGTGATTGGGGTATTGATGTATATGTTCCTAACGCGTTTGTATTAATGATGTTTGATTGAGGGTTATAATAGGAACTTTGTTGTTGTTGTTGTTGGGCATATTGTTGGGCTAGTACAACTTCTTGTTGTTGTTGCACCACTCGGGCTTTTTGTTGGCCCTGATATTGTTGTTGTACTAATAAGGTTGCTTGATGGGTTTGATATTGTTGTTGTGCTAAGGCTGCTTGTTGTGCTTGATGTTGTTGTTGTGTTAAGGTTGCTTCTTGTTGTTGCTGCTATTGTTGTGCTACTAGGGCTACTTGTTGTTGTTGTTGCTGTTGATGTGCTACTAGGGTTGCTTGCTATTGTTGCTATTGTTGTTGTGCTACTAGGGCTGCTTGTTGTTGTTTCTACTGATGTTGGATGGTTTGTTGATAAGCTTTTTGTTCTTGGTGTAGGGCTAAGGCATGCGCATGTAATGTAGGATCAGGTAGTTGTTTGGACATCTATGAAGGATTGTGGGTGTTGATGTTTGAGCAGGTAGCGGATAGGTTATGAGAGGTTGAGGGTTCCCTTGGTTCATCATTCCTCGTAAGATAGTGGATTGAGGTGGAGGAATGTAAATTTGAGATCCTATTTGATTTTTCATGGTAAAGGGGACTACGAGGAAAGATGAGGATGGTGCCATTAGATTATGCGATGGGAATTACACACTAGGAACTTGATTCCATTGATTAAAAAGGTTTCTTTGTCCCATGTCTTGAGGATTTCCTTATGCTAGGGATGTACATAAGGTATTACCTGTGTTGATAGGATTCGTTACCAAGGGATTGTTTTTAGATGAGTTGATAATGGATGGGATAGATGTGTTTTGAACCACTGCTATGTTCAATGTATCCATGACAGGAGAGGATGAAGATGTCCCCTATGGTGTTAAGGGTTGATTTTGCATGAGGGTATTTCCTTGCCCTTTTAGATCTACTTGTGATACTTGGTCTACACTACTTTGTGTGATGGTGGGCACACTTGTGGTACTCCTGGGTATGGATGAAGAGGGGTGTCCTCGATATGTGGAGATTATTGTGGAGTAATGAAGTTCAAGGGGTTTATGTGGTTTTTTGGGATCTTCAGGAATGGGAGGAGCACCAAAGGTAGGTGTCCAAGTGGTTGTGTGAGATGGATGGTCGGTTTTAAGGGTACCCACAAGTGTGTTGCTTTCAAATTGAAGAGTATGGCCAAAGTTCTTAGCAAGGCATGTTCCAAGAATGGGAATGTACATTTGATTTAGCCCTAGTGATGGAGTTATGAAGCCTTGTGTCAAATTTTGTGCAACAAATGATGGGGAGATAGGAGCTACATTTTCAAAGTCTTGATGTTCCATGATTTCCTCCCTAGTAAGTTCAAATGGGTTGTTTGTAACGTCTTCAATCTCATATGGCCCTGATGGTGATGAAGGTTGTTGTAATTGAGTAACGTGACTTCACAGATTGAATTCTAGAGGATTTGGATCACTTGAGGTAAATGTGACTTTGGTTTTCTCCATGATTCTCTTGTGTTGTGATCTTGTCTTTACCATAAATTTTGTGTCACCTATGGGAGATTTGTGTTGAGATTTGTAATGTTTGAACTTTCTAGTTGAGTCAAATCTAGGTAAAAGGGACACTCTAAGTCTTTTTGGAGCAATGATGATAATGGGGGATGAAAAGGTGGATGATGTGGAGAGTGATCTTTTCAAATGTTTTGGGACAACACTTTTGACTTAAGTTTGAAGTTTTGATGTTTGGATAAAGGATGTTGATGAACTTGGAAATCTTTGGAGTAGACTTGCGACCTTCAAGATGAACTTAACTAACTGCATGCAAAAGGATACATTTCACATACAAAGTAGCTAAGTTAGGGGTTGTTTTGATAGATGTTGAAGTCAAAAAGTGTTGGTGTATTTGAAATTTTTGCAAAGTTTGGTGAAGTGAAAGATGAAATTTTAATGAAGGGGTGTATGAAATGTTTGAACCAATGTTGGCCTAATGTGAACCTTTGTTTGACAAGACCAAGGTAGTGAGAAACATGTTAGACCTTTGTTTGATGAAATTAGAGAAGTTCAAAATTTTGAAAAAGACTAGGGTTCTTATTGTAAAAGAAGGAATACAATTTTGGATTGTTCCTTGAAGCGCATTTGTAGAAGTTGTATACCAACCTAGTTCTAGTTTCATCAAGTTCCAAAAGTTATTTCTTGAGATCTTTTGGGCTAAGATGCCTAAGTTTGAAATGACAACCTGTAGACCTTCTTTTGGGGATCTTAACTTTGAGTGAGATCATTTAGAAAAGTTCAATTTTATGGAAGAAAGGAGGATATTTATTGCCATGTGGGTGGTGGTAATATGGGCCTTCCAACCTCAATATCAGCTTGTTCCTCTTCTTCTTCTATAACATTTGTTGCATTTTTAGATTGGGTAGGTGTTTCTTTTATTTCAAAAGTGAAGCTTCTCAAATTACTAATGATATCAGTTTGTTCTCTGTTAATGAGTTCAAAGTTTGGTTGAATGATAGCACCTTCAAGATCAAGTTGTTCAACAGGAGTAATCGGTCTCCAAATAGTCATGTGGGGTTGAAATTTTCAATTTATCTTGCTTTAGTGAATTTATTTTACCACAAACAGTTGTCTTGATTAAGTTTTCAAACTAAATATTTATGTCAAAAACATCATAACTTTCACAATGTCCATTTTGTGAGAATCATGAGGTTGAAGCCATAATTTCCTATGCTCTCTTTGGAAAATATGGATTGAGATATAAGTCAAGATATTTAGAAATCTCTAAGGATAGAAATCCTTAGGACAAGCAGTAATATCAAGGCTATTTCAAAAGGTATCCATATTTAAGCCAAAGTGTTTAAAATTTTGAGGAAGATAGTGAATGTTTGTTTGTAACGTTTTGGAACAAAGCAATGTATTAGAATGACTCACAATCATTTACAATCCTAGGTTGAAATGGCCATACTTGTTGATTCCCCACTTAGATTTCTCCAAACACTAAGACATTGTGAACAATTAGAGATTTGGCGACATTGGCTCCCCTCCACGACACACACTTCTCAAGACCACCAAATCTCAAAATCCTAAAGATCCTAATGATTTTTCTGTTTTAGCAATGAATAGTACAAATGTGGGCAGCTTCAAAATGACCATTCTTGCACCAACAAGCATTAAGTATTTTTGGTAACTAACCAATTTGGTTCTTAGCAACAAACCAAGAACACCTAGCCGTATACACACCCACTTTGCCACTTAAAGCTCGTACTACCATTCTTGTTCCACTTAAGGCATGGTACTAGGTGCAGTATGTTATACATTCTAGGATAGAGGGTACTTTCTCATGATTTTCCAACCTTTAATATAGCCCACCAATAAACGTGCTTGCAAGAACTTTCCTATGAGTTTCCCGTTGCGGGGTGTGTCTCATAGTAAGTCCTTTCTTAAGGGTGACAAAGCATAAAAGTGTACTTAAGTATTTCTCGTCACCCGAGATTGCACAAAGCACAAGGGGATTGGATAATAGATATAAGACACAAACCGTAATGCGATAACCCCAAAGGACAATAACACAATAATTACAGCACAAATTTTTTTTTAAAAAATAAACATAACATACATGTAATACACATTAATTCATAACATGAATTAAATAGATTCATTAACACATACATCCCTTGGGGTACACGAAGAGTCATTACACAACTTAGATCCATACAACATCAATAAAGAATAAAATCCAAAGATATAATCATCAACAATAAATATACATGAAAAATTCATTGATAAGAAGCCATCTGCACATAAATACAACATATGCATGATTAACATAACACATTGAATAACAACTACCATGGTCAATATCCACACCAAGTTTAACATTTCATTACAGTACAATGTTTAAGAAGTACAATGATACAAGAGTGTTCCAAACGTGAATGGAAACCATACACAAGATACCATGATACAAATATTTAGAGAAATACAAGTATCAAAACTGGCTCCAAGATAGATACAACTCTGGAGTCGCTGCAATAGCACCAATCCGCACCTCTCGATCCTCGACTGGGGACCCAATGGGGTGCATAGCACGTTCCACCCGACCATGTGAGTCTGAAGACCCACCCCCCGTGCTAGGAGCTAACAAGAAAGAGACCTCAACCAAGAACATCCAAACATGGAACCACAAGACTCAACAACATACCAAGGTATCATAATACTCAGGAATTAAAATGACATAATCAACCACATCTAGGAGTCATAAATCTCATCACATAAATCAAAACAATAGCTAGTAAACAAGGAACCAAAAGAAGATCATAAAACACTTTCAAATCAAGTTGAATTAAAAACCATATCACAATTCAGAAACGCAATGATACAATACAATAACATCATATCACAATACCATAAGAGTACAAGGTCATAAGTCAAATATCAATGAGATCATACAAGACCACAAAGTACACCAAAGATAAAATAGGGTAAAACCATAAATCAATTCAAAACAACTATATTTCATCAATACAAGACAAAGAACCACTTCCAGAGGATTTCCAAAGAAACAACATAATAAGGAGTGTTAGAGGAGAGTGTCATCGCATGGCTTACATGGATTATCCAGACTACCACTAACGCAAGGCGCCGCCTCCGTCTACTGATGAATTATCCAGACAAAACCGAGCGCTAGGAGCCGCCTCCATCTATGGTTATCTAGACTACCTATTTCAAGGCATCGCTCCATAGGGTTGCTCATGCGGATCCGTTACCCTTCGCGAAGACAAGGCAACGAACATGCCAACCACGGCCTTCTCAATCCCCTTTAGTCTGTGGTAGCACTAAAAAGGTGGATGAGGCATCAATTATCTTTTTAATGTGATTCTACCCACCCCCTAGTTAATTATTTAAATTATCACTTATTAATTTCACTCTAACGAGGGCTATCCTGGCGCCCCTTTGTGCGCCGACCACCCACTTAGAGCCACTCCCACTCTAGACACTCAAAACATAAAAACCAAATCCAAGGGTTGTACAACATAACAAGTACATTAGATCACAACAGAGAAGCATGCAAGGCATCACCCATCTTGCCATAAATACATAATCAAAATCTCAACGATTCATGTACAACCCTTTTCAAAAACATGAAACCAAAACACTTGCCACAACAAGGGCACATAAAAGGAGGAACACTAACCAATAGTAAAATAAACCTCTGGAAGATTCTCATAAAGTTACACTAGGGTTTCCCCATGAAAATCTGACAACAATAAAAGCAAAACCTTGAAGAACTATTTTCAATTCAATTATGATGAGAGAATACATCAAAATAAGATCAACAACTCCCTTAAACAACATCAACAACTTCAATACAAACTAAATCGGACATCCAAGGGAAACCTCTATTTTCTCCTCTCGGAATACCCATAATTCAAAGAGCTTTTCCATTTGACTCATTAACAACTCAAGCAGGACCACCAATCATGACAAAGATAACATTAACCAATTTGCCACTTAGGTAAAGAACAAAAGAACACATACTGGTTCCCAACGAATAGCAACATAAATAAAATGAGAGAAAAACTCCAACTCAAAAATCAACTCAGGAAAAGTCACATTGAAAGAATCCATAAAACCACACATTCTAATAATATATCCATTCATTCAATAAGAAGTAACTTAAAACATTTTAAAAAGAACATTAGTTTAAAGATCAATCATTTCCAACATTTAAGGATAGCACAATATTGCGAAGTGAAAATAAAATCTAATGGTTTAAGTCGTAAGACACTATTCACAAGTATACTCTTTCAAACACAATTATATTCCCATTTACACATTATAACAACAATCTCTCTTTGAAGATCAACCCACTCAAACCAACAATTTGATCCTAATATCAATCACAAGTATTTTCTAGAACTGTTCTTATAGAAATCCCACAAAACAACTATTAAAAGAATATGAGGGAAATTGACTTAGAAAAGATCATCTAATTTTATTCATTTACATAAACCCTTTGTTTAACTAAATATAATTAATCAAAACATTTATCGAATCAACAATCATTCACTAGCCTTTGTCGTAATACCCAACTATTTAAAGTTTTCAAATTTATTTACTTCCATTTATCTTATAAATCAATTCTCCCACCTAAATAGAAATAATCCTTATCGCCAATATTATCTACATACAAAACTCTACTTTTCATTATTTCTAAGTTAACTATCCCACTTGAAACTAATCAAATTGAGAATAAACTAATCTATCAATGTTACCCAAATTATTAACATAAGGAAACTCTCTCTCTAATCACTTTACTAACCTACTCAATAACATAATACCTAACTTAACTACCTAATAATTCTAATTTTATAACTCCTATAAATAAATCGTTTTCTGAACATAAACACATTAATCACAAAGTCTTAAGGAATAATTCCATACAAGGAAACCATCAACACATCAACCTTTAAGAACACTATCTTCAAACACTTACAATGAACAGGCCATTGAGACATCTCCATAAATATCCCACAAATAACAC
Organism: Sequoia sempervirens; assembly: GCA_007258455.2. Classification (NCBI taxonomy): domain Eukaryota; kingdom Viridiplantae; phylum Streptophyta; class Pinopsida; order Cupressales; family Cupressaceae; genus Sequoia; species Sequoia sempervirens. The sequence continues at coordinate 5,545 of VDFB02264881.1, read as the reverse complement.
CCATCTTAAAACAATTAAATAACACTTAACTAGTAATCACAACACTTTGTTTAAAACACATTTACTCACACATTATAAACATAAAGACTTTCCTTTAATTTAAGCATTATTTCAACATTTTTACCACTTATTTTAATATATCCACTTAATTTAAATTAAGAGAGTATTTACTACAAATAATTATATTTAAAATAACTATATTTATAAGATAACCAACTCCATCAAGTTTAATACGAATTCTAATTATAACTTTAAAATATAATACTAAGATGACAATTCTATAATTTACAACTTTATTATAATACTATGGTGATGGCACTAATAAATTATTTCACATAGTAGTTTGATAAATAATTATTATTCACAGACTCATTAGATAACAAAAAAGTAATTAAAACCATTTAACATTTTAATCAGTATCATTTAAATTAATTAACCTATGAACCTAGGATTTATCCTCACATAAAAATAACTTTATCATTTAACCTTCCAGTAAAAGAAACTACGTAAATGTAGAATCACTTATCTCCTTTAGTGAACCCTAAAACTTAATTAACTATATAAATCGATTTACTTTAACTAAACACAGTTCATTTATCTACAACAAAATTAAATACCTATTTCAATAATGTTTATTCGATTAAAATCCTTTGTTAAATAATATTTTACTAAACAACCTAGCGAAATAACCATTTTCACTTTAATTATTTACCCAATTCTTTTATTTTCTAAAGCAAATTCAATACTTTATTTACAAATCAACTATCTAATTTAAAATTCTTTATCACCTTTTATTACTTCACTTACCATAAAATAAAATTACACTCGATTCATATTTTACTTTTACACCACGATAAAATCATAAACAAAACAATTAAAGAAATTATTCATGTTTTATAAACATATTATATAAATACGAACCATTTTCTTTTGAATAATACTCATCATACAAATCTACTTATATATTGAAATATCCTCATAAATTCTAAATATAAAAGACTACCTTCACTCAAATCTTTTAACCTAATTATGTATCTATACTTGTTTATATAACCATACGCATATAAAAGAATAATAATCAAAAAGGTATAAATTCAAAATAAATAAAAAGTCACTCATATATGCAGTTGGGAATTCAAATGCCATAACTCAGACAGGTTGACAAAGAAATCAGAGAGGCTATTTAATTCTGTACAATGTTTCAACTCTAATTGCTGTAACAGTGACAGGCTGCCAAGGGTTTCAGAGGAACTATTTAATTTACTACACTTTTGCAAGTCCAACGTTGCAGCTGTGATAATTTTGCCTATAGTTTTGGGGAGATTGCAAATACGTGACTTATGCGCAGGAGAAATAATATTAGATTTATTAAAACAATAAATCTTTATAGGTTAAAATTAGATTAATCTTTAACTTGTTAAGTTAATTTTATTTTCTTGATCTCACAACTTAACTATGACTCTCAATGGATGGTAATTATTATCATTATTACTCAAATTTTATTTAAATTTATTTTATTTTATTTTCTTCTGTTTTGACATCAATTTCTGTAAACATAAATTTATGTCGATTTTATTAACTGTTCTACTTGGTGGCACTAGTTTACAAATCACTAGGGTTTCTACACAATTACGAACTAGGCTTGGTATTAAAAGCACATACAATAAAGCTTTTACTAGATTATACGTATATAAAAATAATAATTATAATGTGCACCTTGTAATGGTAGGATGCTCGTGTGCCGGCAGAGGGATATGCAAAAAATTGAATTATCTGTGTTGGAAGGATTCCATTTACATTCAATTGACAGAATAACATTCACAAATGCAATTATTATTTATTTCAAGCTTTGCTTTAAATCAAAAGAATAATCTACTTTAATGAAAACTCATCAAGCCTCTAGTTTAAATAGAATATTTATGAAGTCCTAAAATTATTCATAAAATAATTTGCACAAGGTAAAAAGATAGGTCACAGAGGTAAAAAGAGAACAACACCAATTTACGTGAAAAACTCCAACTAGAAAAAAAACCACTCCAAAATATCCGCAACTTATTTTTATTGATCATCAATGAAAAAAATACCTTTCCTCGATCCCTTCCAGACAAGAGCAGTAATTTATTGAGGTTGAAGGATGGATCAGCCAGCAATTACGCCTAAAACTTTTGCCGCATCTTCAAACCCTTGGTCAGTGTAGAATTCCCCTAAATTTTTTTCTTGCCTCCTCTTAAAGAAAATACCAAATTCTCCGTTCAACCGCCCTAACTCCTCTTTCTCCTCCGTAAAAGATTTTCAAAAAAAATAACTAATTTTTTTATTTACCCACTTTAATTAATCATTACTTTATATATTTATTTATTTAATTTCAACCAATAACTTCTTTTGTTTTAAATTACTTCCACTTAACTCTAAATTTTAACTAAAACAAATTTTCATAAATATTTAACTTTTAATTAAAATATAATTGAATAAGTATTTTTACCGTAATTTATTTAAGTTTAATTTTAATATTTAATCCCCTTTAATATTTTATCACTTTTAAATTTATTAATTGAATTTAATCATTAAATGATAATTACCTTTCCTCATTTAATCTGATTATTTTAAATAACTAACTCCCAACGATAATTAAATTGACGTTTATTATTGAATCTAATTATTTATTTAATTCCAAATGAAACACGTAACCTTATAATTAAATTAATTTTATTAATCAAATCCAAACATATTATTAATGTTACCTCATAACCTTAAAATTAAATTAAATAATAAAATCACCACATCATCATGACATTACCAACAACAACTTACTTAACATCAACGACGGCGAAACGGAGGGTACTACACAACAATGAAGTAACTTGGAGTGTTTCTCTTCACCCAATATTGCATGAAGCGCAAGGGGATTGGATACACACTACAAGTGTGTCACAAAAAACAAGCACTCATTCATTTTAATAACTAAAGCTAAGATGAATTCATTTTATGCACCAAACAAATGCTAAGTTTCCTTGTTCAATTTTAAAACCCAAAAGACAATGATAAAATGAGGGTTCAATTTTAGTCTCATTTGAGCGTTCATTTTAAACCCAAATGAAATTTAGTGAGGTCCTAGAGCATAAAGTAAAAAGCATAAGAAATTAGGTTATAATTGCCCCAAAGCGTCAAATGCTTGTTACAATCATAAAATATTAAGGTGAGAATGCTTCTTCACTTTAACTTCATGTCATCCAATCCTAAAAAACTTCGTTAGCCTAAAAACCAAAACAAAGTTAGAATCATGTTAGTACTTTGATAAAGTGAAAAAAAAATTAAACACATGCTAAAAAATGATCGTTAAACCTCTTACTAGAGTTGGGTGTCCCTATTCATGATAGCATCACTCTGGTGAATTTGGGCATCGCTCTGCAAAGAAAATAGTGAGCACAATAGCATCATTATTTGGTTGAGCATCGTCATTTGTAAATCTTCGATACCTCTAAAAAGTATTAGAGTTGTTTGTTTAATCAGCATCGATGTATTTAATAGGTATTGTTATTTGTAATGATGATAGCATTGTTGTATGGTGACACCTTGCAAAGGCATCACTGAAATTGTTTTGGGCTTTGCTCTATCTTGCAAAAATTAAAATGAACATAATTCGAGATAGAAATTGATTAAATTTGATCATTTTTTCCCTCCTTCTAGTGCCGGAATGTGACCAAGAATATTAGTATGGGCTGATTACGCTTGATCCATGAAGAAATGAAGCATAACAAAGCCACTAATACTCAATCTAAATAGGATCAATCAAATTGAAGTTAAACTAAACATTCATTAAAATAAAGCATTCTAAATTATGAAAACGTTTAAAATTTCTATTCTAACCCATTTGAAACTTATCCTATTTTGGGAGTGGTTTCATGTTGATGTGGAACAATCAACCTTTCCCAATCCCATAATCAGTGAGCTTGATTCAATTGATTCTATTGAAGAGAATCGATGAAACGGATATGAGATGTGATTGAAAACATGATTTATGCTAAAATGCTTGTATGATACAAAAGCTAATCTAACATAATTCATGCTAAAATGATTCAAATATGTAATTGTTAAACTAACCTAAATGAGATTTAAACTAAAAAATTTCAAACCTTAATTATCTAATTAGCTAAATGGATGCATTATGGAAGCCATTAATGGAAGCTAAGCTATTATGCAACTAATTTAAACTAAAATATGCTAAATGTGAGTTAAAAATGAGTGTGAGTGTGAGTGATTTCAATATCATAAGTTTTCTCTAAAAAAGATGGATCCATTTGTCTCCAAATAGTGAACTATTTATAGGAAAGCAAATGAGAAATGAAGGGTTGAGATCAAAAAAGCTAATCAATAGTCAAGGATGGAGGAAATTGGAGACATGAATCATGGATTTTCATAAAGGGATGGGAATGCAAGATGAGATTTAATCAAGGGTTCTCATTCCTTCCAAACAAGCACACTTTTGAATTGTACAAGAGGTCAAAAGTTAACTTGCACAAGAAGTCATAGGTTAACTTGCATATGAGGCTAAGTGAGAATATTCCCTTTTTCAAATGATTGGAGGAGAGAGAATATTCTTTGTAATATTCTCATGGGTGAGAGGAAAGGATATTTTGCAAATTAAAATAAAGTTTAATAGTGCAAAAGGGGAAGGAATATTCCCTTTGTAGAGGAATGTGCAAAGGAGGAATATTCCCTGGCAAGTGGGAGAGAAATAGATTAATTAGATAATTGCTAATTAAACACGGGTTTAATCATGAAATTAGGGGAATTAGAAGAATTATATGATATTCATTAAATTAAATGATTTAATGAATGGGGAAAGATGAAATGACATTTAATTAAATAACTTAGGGTTATTTAATTAAATAAGAAGACTTAGGGAATTAAAGTAAATAGTTTGATTTATTTAATTTAATGAGATGAAATGTTAGTGTGAAAGGGGGGAATTAACCTAATTAAATGAATTAGGTTAATAGATGCAAATGATATAATTAATTAAAATAGCTCTATTAATTTAATCAATTAAGCAAAAAGAGGATGGGTTTTAAGAGGAAATGATGTTAGTATACCTAATTCGAGTGTATGATATCATTTAGGACATTTTTCAGTGTCTACAAGTTCCTATCACATTCTTGTTTTCTAGTCTTGGGACCAATTCCAAGTCTAATTCTTCTCAATTTGTTCCAATTCTTCTTTCATAGCCTTGATCCACTTCTCATCTTTGCATGCCTTAGTCACTAATTTTGGTTCTAACTCTAAAAGTAAATAGAAAGTTACTTGTTCCTCTATCATAGATGCTTTCTTCCTTGTCAACACACCTTTTATGCAATACCCAGCCTAAAACGAGCTAATAAATTGTAATTAAATAACTAAATTTAAAAATAAATTAATAAAATAAATCAAGATAAACAACTACACTTAATTAAAAATTTCCTTAATGATATGGATATAAAAGAATAATGTTGAAAACTTGTTCGCAACAACTGAACAAAGAATATGCTTATGATACAATAAAATACAA
>VDFB02264879.1:0-26125 GCA_007258455.2 Sequoia sempervirens | reverse complement strand
GAATAAATCAAGGGTTGCAAAGGATTATTTATTTGCAGATCAGTTTATCATGGAAGAATTTATACAGGAAGTTTTCAAGGGTTGTGAAGACTAATCATTGAAGAACAGAACTATACAACTGTTGTTGCATTTACGCTGATAGGGTTTAATAATCCAGCACGTGGGAGAGTTATTCTACATTGTTGAAGTGATCAACTTCTGAATCTCTCAAGGGTTCGAGTAGCAGGTCTGAAATCCTTTGAAAGACAAACATTGGAGGTCATTCTAATCACTGTAGCAATCCTTGAAGGCCGCACAGGCTGCATTTACCGGGCCGTACTGTTGCAGCTGCTAGGCATGTTGTCTGTAAGGCAGAAATTCCTTCCTTTTCGCATCTTTTCTTCAACAACAAGGGACAGCTAGATCAATGTTCACATTTGGCAGCGACTTTATGTTGGAGACATTATCATTTAATGCTAGGCGTGGGAATTCATGAAGATTACTGTTGCTGTCATTATCAAAGTTGGATTTCATTGTGAAAGATTATTGCTGCAATTGAACTATATCAGGTTTCCTTGCTATTAATGATGTTATTGTGTCTTTAAGGTTTATTTATTAAAGGGTGCATGAAACAAGTTTTAAATCCTTAAAAATCTCTGAATTTCTTGGGTTTTTCTATTTGCCGAGTCTTGGGCAAGTCTGGGCTCCAAGTCCAAGTCAAAATTCGGCTTGCCGAGTCTGAGGCGAGTCCAAGTCTTGTAACACTGATTTAGATGGCCCACTTTATCTAACTAATAATAATATTTAAGTTGTCATTTTACAAAGTTCTTAAAATAATATTATTGGGACTAAAAAAATTATTATTGAAATATGTTCCTAACTTTATCCCTTTGCCTATGGGAAATAAAGAATGGCTCCCTAGTTAATTTAACTAAAAAAGGGGACATGACACCAAACTCCAAAGTCTTTTTGAGATCGTAGGGGTGAATTGTGCCAAAACCTAGATTGAATTGCTAGTGCGAAGAGGGGCTTGGTTTACCTATAGAGGCCCCAGCCAGCTCACCTAACAAATTGGGAACATCCAACCCCAAAGCGCCAGATCTCAACCTAGAAGAAGACTCTTCCAGTTGGGAACAATCATCAGATTTACTGAAACCCTTACGCAAGATCATTTTCAGCTCCCAAAGCAGAAAGTGAACAATCTGAGATAGCAGAACTAGAATTTTATAAGGATGGGTCAAAGGGCAGACCTTGGTGCCTGCAGTAGAGGACGGGATGCTGGAAGGGGCACAAGTAAAAGACTCCTCTATGCCAAGTTAAGTTTTAATGGGTATGATTAATTGATTTTATCTAGTAATGATTATAGACCCATTTGTACTTTTAAAATCAATGTTTTTAATTTTTAATTTCTATAAGAACTAGAGTCAACTCTCCATCACTGGAAATTCTCATGAACTGATTGATTGTCAACTTAATTTTACTTAGTCACCCATATAGACTCATTACATCTCTAGTTCAGGTGCCAGCCTAAGTAGGAGAGAATATTCTAACTGAGGCATTTTCTCTCAGCTTGCCTCATAATGCCTTTCATACAAATGGATGTTATGAGAAAACACTCAAACATGAGACAAACAGATTTTCTGCAAATTTCTGGTCTATTGTGAGCTAGTTTCTAGGTAATGATTACAGCATCCTACATATGCAAAGGGACTCTATATTCATGATATTTTTTCCCTTAGCAATAGTATTGCAATTACAAATTGAATAAAACCAAATCAATGGATTAAAGAAATGTAAAAGAAAAGCTCGCCATTTAATAAGATCTATAAAGTAACTCAACTATTTCTGCCAGCCAGTGCCACAATAGAACAGACATCAATCAAGAAAGATAATTCGTGAGGAAAAAGTTTGCAAACTGATCTTTGAAAATGAGTTTTGGAAAACACTTGTGAGAAATTTTTGAATCAATGTTACATATCACACCATATGATGCATCATCAGAATAAAGAGATATGTCAGGATTGCAAACTAGAGATACTTATATAAATAACTCTAGTTAACCATATAATACCAAAATGGTCCTCTTTGAGCATGTGAGAGATCCTTATATAAATAACTCTAGTTAACGATATAATACCAAACTGATCTTTTTTGAGCATGTGATTGTATTTACTATTTATATACTTCTACAGTTCTACAACTATTCTACTTGGAAGTGATTATGCTTGATTTTTCCACAATAGATACTTTTGATGTTAAAAGGCTGTATTGACTAGTAAATCTCTCTTATATGGATCAATCTTTGTTGCAGAAATGATTTCTTATCTTAGTTGTTAAAGATTGAGTTTGTATTCATATGTGATATCCTTTAATATTGTGTTTTATTGCATTTAAAAACCTTGCATTACTCATCCTGTTCTATTTCTCAACTATTAGAGCCCACAATCATACAAGACCAAAATATTGAGAGCAAAAAATTTTTCTAACAGTCCAAAAAAGTGCATTACATTTAATGCTTGTATCTAAGAAAAAAAATTAGTTACAGAAGCATGATTTATATACTTGGATCTCTCAAAAAAAAATTGAATATGAAGAATAGATCAAAGATTTCCATTTCCTAAAGCATCAAACCTATGATAATGCTTCATTATTGGTAATTGGTAAAAATTTTAAGAATTCAAGTCACCTATAACAGCAGAGACAGCAACTTCAACTTCACCACATTCTCCAGGTCCTCGCATGAATAGTCTTTCACTCTTTGTATGGGAGTTTCCACTAAAAAGAAGGCCACCCAATTTTGAGTGTCCAGCTGCAATATAAAGCAGATATCAAATAGAAGCATTCAAAATCATAGTCACAAAAAGAAATTTAAACCAAAACCTAAAACAGACACAGATTCTGCTTTCTGGATTGAGATGAAAGTTGGAAGTGGAAAAAATTGTTTTTGCTACTGGCCAAAGAAATCTTAAAAGAGCTATTGTTGATTAATGATCAAATATTACTTAATCTTTCTGATAATGGTCTAATATTTTAGTCTCAATGATGGAAACAAATATGAAGAGAGCTTGAGGATGGGTTGCAGTAGAATGCAACAGCACTTCTTCAGACATCAAACGAATATGCACTAGATCTAAAAAAAGAAAGATATGAATTGCTTCAAATTCCATTTATCATCTCAAAATGTAACCTCTACAAGATGGCAAACAATGCGTGTTCATAAGTTGTGAGTGACCAGCTAAAACACAAGAATAAAAGAAAGTATAAGAGTTAGCATGCATACAGGCCACCTAAGTTCTAAGACTTGAATGTGAATTTAGACCCAATAGTGTCTGCAGAGAGAACCATTCTTTAGGGTCATGCATTACAGTAAACTAGACCTACAAAAAAAGATTGTCACCAGAAGTTCAACAACATGTGGCCATTGCTGATCATCTCCATGCTACTGCCATAATGATGGCTTTCATTGCCTATCATCTTCACACTACTGCTATAATCATTGCTTTCATTACTTATCATCTTTATCCTACTGAAACTTTACCTGATTTCTCTTTTCCCCCCACCTGGATTTCAATACAGATGTGGTCTTGGAATAGAACTTTGACATAGCCAATTACCTAATGCAATCAATTCCAAAACTAAACCATACAAATCAAAACTTAATCATGAGCTAATGCAAGTGTGCAGACTCCTTTTGCCAACACATCTCATAATAACATTGGCTATTTATTTATACATCATACAAATTATTTGCTTTGGTTCATGATGACTAAGAATGCAAGCATAAAATATATCAACCACACATTACCACATCATAGTTCCCACCATTAGAGATCTAACCTCCTCTAGCCACTATCTCCTTTGTCGGTTACAAGCTTTAATGTCCTCTAGAGGCCTTCATGGACACCCTACACAGTGGTTTTGATGCCCAAACACCTAAACAACAATGCCACTGCTCCCTAGCCTTCCCAATTACACTTCAACACATACAAGACTACTTGACTGTTGCAAATTTATAGAATTATAGTTGTACACAACCGAAAAGAACCCCTTCTACATGTTTCAATGGGAGAATTATAGTTTCACAAGTCTTAAAAAATTCATATCACACCTCCCCAATTAGGAGGCTTTTGTTCCCAAAATCTCAAAAACTTAATATATGGGTAACCATTTCCCTCACCTTTTCTTTGGGATACCACCTTGTCTTCACTAGTTTTTGACCTTTCAAACCAACCTGCCAAGTCTCTTGCATCTCCCTTCTTGTAACCCTCTCTTTCAACAACAAAAATAGCATCTTTGTCCAATTCTTCTTGAGAATTAGGATCAAGGTATTCATGGGAAAGTAACAAAGGTGCTTCATCTTTGTTTAACATGGACGGATCAAAGAGATGCAAATATTCAACATGGATCATAGAATAGACCTTCATGTATTGTGACAAAGTCAATATGAAAATGTTCTTACCAATAACTCAACAATCTCAAATGGACTATATTGTAATGGCTTTAGCTTTATGGCTTCTCCTTCAAGACTTTGTTTTCTTAAGCACAACTATGCTTTGTCCCGATGTGGAACTTATGCTCAACATGATATTAATCATGTCTCACTTTGTATTTAGATTGAGAATCCTTTAACCTTCCTTGCACTTGGAGGTGTATTTGTTGAATCTTCTCAATGAACTTTTCAAGCTTGTGGACTTCTAAATCATTGTCTTCTACCTTGTGTGGCTGTCCCATCAAAACATCAATGGGGCATTGGTTTAATTAACCAAAACATGCTCAATATATACCAAGTTCTCATCCCAAGTCTTAAGATGCTTCCTATTGTACCCTCTTAAGAGTTGAATTAATGTCCCCTTTTCAACACCTTAGTTTGCCCATCCGTTTGAGGTAGAAAGTAGATCTCTTCAATTTTTGTATCTACTCCCAAAATACATTCCAAAAAACTCCCACAACCAAGAGTCTCTATCTAAAACAATGGAACATGGAAAACCAAAATGAACCCAAACATAATTCAAAAAATATTCAGATGTTTCATTTTCCTTGAGGATGTTTTTATAAGAAATTTAAAAAAAAAAAAAACATTTTGCTAAACTAATCTACAATGACAAATAAATAGTCATGCCCCCTTTGGGACATGGGAAATCCTCCTATAAGATCAATGGAGATGCTCTTCAATGATCTAAACGAACTAGTAATGGTTGGTACATACCCAATTTCCAATCACACCAATTGTTTGTACCATAGTTTACATACTCGGAATTGGAGAGTACTCGGCAAGCCCAAAAATTTTGACTCAGCAAATACTCGGCAACTTAAAAAGTAGCAAAAATTCTTATAAAAACACTTTTTTTTTTGCAAAATTCAATTACAGAATGCATCAAATGAGTCTAAAAACCATGAGGGAGTGTTTTATATAAAATTTCATTGTTCAATACATATGGATTACAAAATGGCATCATTATAAAAAGCCGCATAGTAAAACTACTAATAACTATAATGAATTTATGATGATTGTATTTGAGAATCATCATCATAAATTTCATATCTAGGCAATTACAATTTCCTCTTCCCCAACCTAGAGAAAATTGGGCGGTAGAGGGTACGGTACTTGCACTCGATACTGGCTCCCTGCTTGCTGTAGAAGATTGTGGCAGTGGCTCCACCATGCTGGTAGGTGGCAATGGCTCCTCCACCACATCAATGTAATCCACTCCAATCTCCCCTGCTTCTACTGCAAGCAAATCCTTCATAGCTTGCCTCTCGAAATCAGCAATCTCATCCTCTATAAACAAGGAGGCCTCATCATACTGCACGGTCCAATCACTGTATGGATCAATGTCATCCAAATCAATGAGCTCATCTGACTGGTCCTGCACCTTTCTTGTGCAAAGCCGAAGGTTATATTGCACAAAAAAAAGATCATTGAGGCGTTGTTGAGTCAACTTATTACGCTTCTTCGTGTGAATGGCATTAAACAAACTCCAGTTTCGTTCACAGCCAGAAGAACTACAAGGTTGAGACAAAATTCGAAGGGCTAGCCTTTGCAAATTTGGGGTTTTTCCACCCCAATCTTCCCACCAAGAACCTGCAAATAAGATATTCAAGTTTTTGTAAATATTAACAAAACAATAGTAATAAGTAATAATAATTGTAATTCATAACTTGCAAGATATAAGGCTTCACTTTTTCTTACTTGGTGTTTGGATCTCTCTTCCTCATTCACATAAATTGGAAGAAAACAAAGCCCCCCTAGCTGCCTTATATTTTTGCAACTCTATAAGGATGAGGTCTTTCACTTCAGATACAAGTGTCATCCTTTCAATACATGTGAATAGGCCCTCCATAACCTCCCCATTAGCATCCGTGAAGCCATCAGAGAAGTAGAACTTAGGGTTGAGAAAGTACCCTGCTGCATGAATGGGTTGGTGGAGTTGATTGTTCCACCTTCGATCAATGATCTCCCAAATAGGGGTAAATCTATTTCCATCCCCTATGTAATAGTTTTGGATGGCCTCTTTGGCCCTATCCATTGCCTCATAAAGATATCCCATCACATTTTTCTCGCTGTCCACCAAGCGCAAGACCCTCAACAATGGCTCAGTCACCTATAAAGTACAAAGTAGAACCAAATTTAAATTACACCTTACAATGAAACAAAATACTTATAGAATTTTAAATTAAGAATAAAGGATTCAATCTGAAAATTCATTAGAGTTGAAGTTACCTTGACAATCTCTAATGCGCTAGTTGCAAATTGCCTATCAAAGATTATTGCTTGAATCTTTTCTCCATCAGCCTTCTTTGAGTAAGTTGAGTCTACCCATGGTTGACTCACAAACATCTACTTCAAGGAAGTCAATAAACCAATGATACTTTGCAATGTTAGAAAATTAGTTGCAAACCTTGTAGCACCCGATCGCACAAGCTCTTTCCCCTTGGTGTGATCTCTCATCAACTGAAGAACCCACGGGTGATTATATATATACTTTGTTATGTCTCTTGCTTGTTCTACAATTGGTGTCACCCAATCAATTTTTCCTATATCCTCCAAAAGAAGGTCAAGGCAATGAGCTGCACAAGGGGTCCACAAAACTGTTAGATGCCTCGCTTGAAGCAATCTAACAGCTTCCACATATGCCGTTGCAGTGTCAGTAACAACTTGGACAACATTTTCTATGCCCACCTCTAAAACAACCTACTCCAACATCAAGCTCAAATTTTTTGCATTCTTTATTATGTTGGAGGCATCAATTGACTTTAGCAAAACCATCCCACCATTGGAAGCCACTATAAAATTGAAAAGTGTGCAGTTTCTTCCATCTGTCCAGCCATCTGAAAGAATTGAGCATCCAAACTTTTTCCATTTCTTCTTTTCTTCTTCCACAATTCTTTTTGCATCTACAATAGCATCTTCAAGTAACTTGCCACTTAGATCACTTGGAGTAGGGGCCTTGTACCCTTTGCCTGCAACTGTCAATGTTGTCACCAAACACTCCCAATATGGACTCCTTGCCACATTGAAGGGAAGGTTGTTATAAAACCAAAAACTTGCACAAGCCTTGTCTGCCTCTTTGTGCACCTCCTTATTCCATCCAGTTGCTTCCAATGAAGGTTGTGATCCTTGAATATTTTTGGGCACAAAAAACTGAAATTTGCTCGAAGTGGATGAAGTGGATGGGATATTGCGACCAGCACGTAAACGTGGACCGCAACTAGAGCCCGCAATGGTTTGAGTTTGCATATGCACCTCAGAATCTTTAGCCAAATTAGGAGCAACAGCTGCTTGCATGGCTGCTTTTGCTTTTTCCCTCTACATTTTTTTTTCTTCAAGTGTTGAAAGAACAGCTAACATCTCTCGTCTCACCTCTAAAGTGGCTTTTTCACATGCCTTTGAATCACGACAAAGAATACAAGGAATACCAGCAAGATGGTATTTGAGGCGATTGATGCCTCCACTAACCCTCTTCTTGCAATGAGTACAAATAACACTGCCTAGTACTGGCCCGTAATAACCATGTTTCCAAGTAGGATCACGACTACCAGGGGGTCTCCTTTCAATGGCACTTGTGCCAACTGAGTCCGAAGCAGATGCAAGGGCAGATGCCATTGTGATTAAATATTAACCTACAATATTAGAAGTTAAACAATAAATATATTAGAACTTGTAAGTTGTAACAAATCCAGTACAAAGGACCAATCAACTAATTGTTTAACTTTATTCAATCGATAGCTATAGTTTTCAATCTCATATCTGATTTCATGGCTTCATTATAAACGAAAAATCATATAAAATCATTTTTTTTGCAAGAGTACGTACATTGTAAAGTTAAAAATAAATACTAAAATCCCATCTTAGCAAGCCAAAAGACAAAATATATACATTATTAATAATAAATATATTACTATCTATAATATTTTTTTGTTTTGATTCATAATATATTAAATTCTATAATTTTGAATTAAAAAAAATATTATAAATAGTAATTTTTTTATTATTAATAATGTATATAAATAAATAATAATAATGTACTTGTTTATTATTTATTTATATACATTATTAATAATAGATATATTACTATCTATAATATATGTTTTTATTCATAATATATTAAAATTTAATATATTATGAATAAAATAATATATATTATTAATTATATAATATAGAATCAAAGTCAAAAAAATATATTATTAATTATATAATATAGAATTAAAGACGATTAATTATTTCAATTTCAAGAACAGTCCGTAAAAATAATCGCACATTATGTGAAGCTAAGAAAAAAATAAAAAGTGCTCGAGCTATAAAATAAAAATTAATTAATTCGAATAACAGCCCGTAAAAATAATCGCACATTATGTGAAGCTAAGAAAAAAATTAAAAATGCTCGAGCTATAAAATAAAAATTATTTAATTTGCATAGCTTCAAACACATTATTCACGCATTGTGATAAAATTATTCTTCCCATCATAGCTTCAAACGCATTATGTGAAGCAATGACAAAAATAAAAAATTGTCAAGGCTCGAGCTATGAAAAAAACCCTAACCTGTAACTGCCGCACAGTCGCACTTGCTGCAAATCGAGATGCCAAAGCCTCCAATTTGCACATAAATCAAACCTGGAATCACATTAAAACTGATGGAAAAAACGTGGGTGTGAAAGAATATGTGAAGTCGAGGGTTTAATAAGAAAAACACGAAAAAATAGAGTGAAATGACTGCTATTTTCGCATGAAAAAGAGAGAGAAATGCGGTTTTCATTTATGATGATTTCTGACCCAAAATTCGACGATTAATTGCCATTTTTTCTGGCAATTAAGCAAAAAAACTGGCGATTATTTTACCTGTACATTTTTGGCAAGTAAAGGCAGATTTTACTCGTTTTCTTCAGATCTTGGCGATTAATCTTCCACTTGCCTATTAACTGGCGATTATGTAATCTATGGTTTGTACCACACAACACACATCCATTTATGAACATTGAAACCTTCGTTTGCATACCATAAAGTGACCAACAGCCTTAGAAGTGAAAGGAAGCAAACACTTCCTAAACCAATCTAATAAGAGTGTTGTGCAAATTTTAATCTTTTCAAGTTCTGAAAAATAGAAACACAAATAAACATAAATTATGGAATATACCATAGCACAAGATGTACGTGAGGAAAACCCCACACTCCAAAGTAGCAAAATGTATTATTCAGTAAACTAGAGGAATACAATTGTAATTGTAATCTAATCTTATCAGATTTAATCCTATATGAACCTATGGAAATTCTAAGCTTGAAATTTTGTTCTTAATTCTAAGTCAGATTTATTTGTTATGTGTCAAATGTGTTGATTGTAGAACATTTATCGATTTCAATATACTACAAGTAAGGGAATGAAGTCCCATAAATATGAGGGAGACACGCCTCAAGGAGAGACGCGTCTCATGAGAGGACGTGTCTCCACAAAGTGAAGGCATGTCCACTCATGGGACGTGTCCCTTGAGCGCGCGGGCTACATAACAATTGAATTGTTAACAAAAACTAATATGAGAGTTTTCAACAACCATGAATTCGATTTAACCATTTTCCAAATTTTGATCATCTTCAGAAATTCGAAATCTTATTTGATGAATTTATATTTTAAGAGCAGTTTGGTTAAATATAAATGAAGATGATGCATGAATGAAATCATCATTTATATCTGACCGAAGCTATCTTAAATCAACACTCCCTCTTAGCTAGGGAAGATATTCCAAATCAAATAAGTGGAGATATCACCTACACACGTGATATCAAGATATGAAATTTTTTCATAAGATTGTCAAGTCACATGACATTCTTCATAATCACATCTTCATTACGGTATGTGCACTGACATCAAGTCACATGATGTCTACCATAATAATTCATGGCATATCCACAGATGTATGTAGTTATCCACCATGATTATCTCTTAAGGATCACAATGATCTTCGAATGACATCAAGTCCATGATATCCATCAAAGTGTTCAAGAGATGCTATCATGACATGTCCACAAATATCAAGTCACATGATATCTATCATGATAGTTCAACTCGACATTGTAGAGTCGTCACTTTACAATGTTACATACAAGTGTTCATTATTAGAAAGATCGTCACCTTCCAATAATGTACACAGGGGGAGCGGGCCCATAAGGTCATGGAGTCACACACATGACAAAAGAGTTTACACATTAAACATCATTTAAATATATTAGTACAACTTCTAAACAATTTGAATTTCAAACATAATATCAAATTACATTTCAATCATACCAAGCTTCTTCCTGAAGTGTTCAACCTTGATTCGGGAGAGAGGTTTGGTGAGAATGTCTGTTGTTTGATCATTTGTACTAATATACTCCAACTGGATCACATTCTTTTCTACCATGTCTCTTACATAATGGTAGGGGATCTCAATGTGCTTAGATCTATCATGGAATACTGGATTTACAGAGAGTTTGATGCAACTCTGATTATCACAATGAATGATAGTAGGATTCAAGGGCTCACCAAAGAGTCCCATAAGCAATTTCCGAAGCCATACTGCTTCTCATGCCCCCATAGAGGCTGCAATGTATTCAGCTTCTGTCGAGCTTTGAGCTACGGAAGATTGTTTTCTGCAGATCCAAGAAATCATAGCCGATCCCAAACTGAAGCAACATCCTGATGTACTTTTCCGATCGGTTACACTTCCAGCCCAATCTGAATCAGAGAACCCATGTAGATCTAGTTGATTATTTTTGTAAAGAAGACCATATCCAATAGTGCCTTGAAGATATCTCAATATACGTTTCACAGCCATAAGGTGAATTTCCTTTGGCTCACACATGAATTAGCTTAGAGCATTCACTGCATAGCAAATATCAAGTCTGGTGTTAACCAGGTACATCAGTGATCCAATCATTTGTCTATATAGAGTAGTATTTGCACACTTAGATTCTACTGCTGCTTCTTTTAGTTTGTGAAGGTTGGTTTCCATAGGTGTAGACATGGGTCTACAATCCAACATTCCAAATCTCTTCAGAATATCAATAGTATACTTCCCTTGGTTTAGTATGATGCCATCTGATTTCTGCCATACTTCTAAACCTAGGAAGTAGTGTAAGATGCCCAAGTCTTTCATGTCAAACTCTGAAGTTAGATCCTTCTTTCCTTGAGCAATGAGGTGATCTTCTCCTGTTATCAGCAGGTCATCAACATATAAAATAATTATTAACATATCACTTTTGATTACCTTAAAGTAAAGATTTGGGTCTGCATCATTCTTGGAGAATCCTAGTCCCAAGAGGTAGCTGTCAATTCTTTCATACCAGGCCCTGGGTGCCTGTTTAAGTCCATAGAGTGCTTTCTTTAGTCTGCATACATGTGAGTCAGGTTTATGTATCACAAAACCTTCAGGCTGTTCTAGATAGACTTCCTCTTCAATGGTTCCATTTAGAAAGGCAGTTTTCACATCCATTTGATGAATCTTCCAGCCTTTAGCTGCTGCAATGGCTATCACTGCTCTCACAGATGTGTAACGGGCAACAGGTGCAAATGTTTCTTCATAATCAATGCCTTCCTTCTGTGAAAAACCTCTTGCCACAAAACGTGCCTTATGTTTTTCTATACTGCCATCACAGCATGTTTGATTTTGAAGAGCCATTTAGAAGTGACAACAGATTTCTCTTTTGGTCTAGGCACAATATCCCATACATCATTCTTTAGAATGGACTGATACTCTTCCATCATAGTGTCCTTCCATACTTGATGTCTGAAGGCTTCTGAAAAACTAGTGGGTTCTGAATTTATGATGTCATTCATTAGAGCAACATAGCTTGAGAACCGTTTGGGTCTTTTACTCTCCCTAAATGTTCCTTTGGGTGCTGCATGATTCTCAGCTTCTTTGATCATCTTTCTAGCCCAAAGTGGCCTCTTCTTGCTGTTGTCATTTGCATTCTCATCTGAAGTAGATTGAAGTTCATTTGGCATTTCCTCAGGATACTCCCTCTGAATCTCAGTAGGTTCCACTTCTAATACCCTAGGGGAATAATTTTCTATCTCACTAGAACTTCTTGCCCTTTTGAATGCAATGTCTTCTTCAAAGATGACATCTCTGCTCAATTCAATTTGATTCTGCCCGGGTATGAATATCATGTAGGCCTTGGAGGTTTCACTATATCCCATAAATATCCCTTTCTTTCCGGAAGGTTCTAGTTTGAATCTCTTCTCCTTGGGCACATGAATATAGACAAGGCAACCAAAAATCCTAAAGTGACTAATATTAGGTTTTAGACAAGTAAATGCTTCTTCAGGAGTTTTGTTATCTAGGTGAGGATGAGGACATCTATTGTGGATGAAGACAGCAGTTCTAGAGGCTTCTGCCCATAATGAGGTTTCAATGTTCTGGTCAAGCAACATTGCTTTTGCAACTTCTACAATGGTTCTATTTTTCCTTTCAGCAACCCCATTTTGTTGAGGGTTGTAAGCTACTGTAAACTCCCTCTTAATCCCAGCATTCATGCAGAATTCCTTAAAGATTTCCGAGGTGTATTCTTTCCCATTGTCTATCCTTAAGATTTTTATTTTCTTCCCAGAGAAGTTTTCAGTAAGAGCTTTGAACTCCTTGAACCTTTTAAGAATTTCTATTGACTCTTTACACTTAAGAAAGTAAATCCAAGTCTTCCTAGAGAAGTCATGTATAAATATGACATAGTATAGGAAGCCTGCCTTGGAGGGTACAGACATG
Organism: Sequoia sempervirens; assembly: GCA_007258455.2. Taxonomy (NCBI): domain Eukaryota; kingdom Viridiplantae; phylum Streptophyta; class Pinopsida; order Cupressales; family Cupressaceae; genus Sequoia; species Sequoia sempervirens. Next base: position 12,910 of record VDFB02264879.1, on the reverse strand, counting down.
GGTCCACATAAATCAGAGTGAACCAATTCTAATACATTTTGGCTTTTGCTCAAGCTAGTGTGAAAGGATCCCTTTGTATTCTTACCTAGGGCACAACCTTTACAAGTTCCTTTATAAATAGGTTTTAACTTAGGTAATCCTGTTACAAGTTTTTCCAAGGAAGGTAGGGCACGAAAATGAAGGTGTCCTAATCTTCTATGCCAAATTTCATTTGAATCAGAAGTATCAAGGGTTAGGGTTTGCTTGACTTCAGTGCATAGTTTATAAAGATAACCTTGTCTTACACCTATGTTTAGAGCTTTCTTTATAGTTGAGTTCTTAGGCCATGCCAGAACTTTCCCATCCATAAAGGTAACCCTATATCCATTGTCTTCAAGAGCAGAGATGGATATTAGATTCCTCTTTAATCCAGGTACGAATAAAACTCCAGTGAGTTGAAGGGAGAGACCAGATTTCAGTGTGATGGAACAAGTTCCAACCCCTTTTACTTGATGTGTAGAATCATCCCCAATTGTTACTTCTTCATCAGACTCTTCAGTCATAGTGTCTAAGTGTTCTCTAAACCCTGTGATGTGCCTTGAAGAACCACTATCAATCACCCAATTGTTGATATTGTTAGATACTTGACTTGATAAGGCTGAATAGAATACAAATTTCTCAGAATCATGGTCTGAATTTTGGTTTCCTACTTTAGCAAATGATGCTTGTTGTTTTGATCTGTTAGGGCACTTCATTGCATAGTGCCCATATTGATCACATCTAAAACATTGTACTTGAGAGATGTCTTTCTTCCTTTTGAATGATCCTTTTCCATGGGAATTTCTCTTTCTCTTAGATGATCCTTTCCCGTAAGAGTTTTTCTTACCCCTTTTATTAGATGATGTGTTGAGCACTTGAATGTCCTCATCTATAGATTTTTGTTTGTTTTCTTTTGTTGAGAGTCTTGTTTCCTCTTGAAGGCAGTCTGTTCTTAGCCTATCAAAGTTGGGGAGTTCAGATCTTGCACTTATTCCTTGAACAAATGGCTCCCATGAGTTTGGTAGGCCTCCTAGTGCAATTAGTGTTAACTCTTTGCTATCAATTTGATATCCAATTGTAGATAATTGATCCCTTAGTTCAATGATCCTCATGAAGTATGCATTAATAGTTTCTCCTTTGTTTATTTGGACATTGTTGATTTGTCTCTTTAATGCAAGAGTCCTACTTGTGTTGTTTATCTCATAGGTGCTCTCAAGGGATTTGAACATTAGATATGCAGTTTCATGTTTTGCTAGAATAGGTACTATGTGGTCCCTAACTGCATCTACTAAGATTTTCATGGCCTTTTCATTATTCTCAATCCATTGAGTTTTCTCAGGATCATTCTCTGGTTCCCTCTTGTTTTCTCTCACAAATGAGTAACTTATTTTCTTTGAGAATCATCATGATTCTGAATTTCCATGAGGTGAAGTTGTTTGCTCCCTCAAGACGATCTTCAAATCTGATCACACTTGACATTATGAAGAATGAGATGTGAATTCGATTTTTTCAAAAAATACGAATTTTTTCTAAGAAATCTGATATCTAGATTTGATTTGGATTCACACAACGTGGCTCTGATACCATGTAATTGTAATCTAATCTTATCAGATTTAATCCTATATGAACCTATGGAAATTCTAAGCTTGAAATTCTGTTCTTAATTCTAAGTCAGATTTATTCTTTATGTGTCAAATGTGCTGATTGCAGAACATTTATCGATTTCAATATGCTGCAAGTAAGGGAATGAAGTCCCATAAATATGAGGGAGACACGCCTCAAGGAGAGACGCGTCTCATGAGAGGACGTGTCTCCACAAAGTGAAGACACGTCCACTCATGGGACGTGTCCCTTGAGCACGCGGGCTTCATAACAACTGAAGCCATTCATTGTTTAACAAAGACTAATATGAGAGTTTTCAACAATCATGAATTCGATTTAACCATTTTCCAAATTTTGATCATCTTCAGAAATTCGAAATCTTATTTGATGAATTTATATTTTGTCAACTCGGTGGTTCTCAAATTGATCCCTGATTGTTTTGTAATTTTTGTTTTTTTGTGTTTTTGAGGTTTTTCACAGGCAAAATAGAAAATGCGATTTCTCTTGAAATTGATAAAAAATCATATAAAATTCATACTAACTCAGAATTGTATAGAATTTGCTCAAAATGGAAGGCGTTCCTTTATTTCAACTTATTCCAGAACATACAATATAAGAATCTGAACATATAAGCAATATTTGGAATTTTATTAGATAAAAACCTGGAATTTAAAATGGCGGCTGCAGCAGGACAGAAAAGTACGGCCAGAATTAATGGAGGGAAACTCGAGCTCAAAACCCAATGCAAAAGTCTTCAATGATCACTGCGCCCATATTCCATTCACCAGTAACTGAAGATAAGAGACGTTTCTCCTGAGACAAGAAAGTACGGCCTTGCTGGTACGGCCAAGTACAGCAATAACTGATATGTACGGCTTCTTGAAATTCGTGCCAAAACAATGATAGATGATGATGGATGAAGTCGCCTCTGAAAGGTAGTAAATATCTCTGCTGAACTCGATGAATCTCTGTCTGATTAACTGATTATGCTCAATCTGTGACTTCTGGATGAAATCACCAAGTGCAATCTTCAGCTGGTATCTCACAGCCTCAGTATGCCTGATCTCTGAAGAGGTTACGTTCTCCAGAAACGATAGTCTGCCAGAAACCCTAGGGTTTGCAAACTCCAAAGCTCAGATGCTCAGTAGACAAAATTGAATAATAAACTTGATAGTTCGATTTTGCCTTGGGAAGAACAATATATTCTTCTTTGAAAAGTTCGACCTAATTCTCCATTAAAATAATCATTTAAATTAATGATTTAATTTTCACTTTGGACTTAGGAGAATTTATTTAATTATTGGCGTCCCTTTTTAATGAGCATTAAATACTCATTAAATCACATTTTAATAATATAATATAAAGTATAATTAAATACTTTATAACTTAGCCAAATAATTAAATATTTTAATATTTCAATAAAGTGACTTTATAATAAAGTCAAATTATTAAATATTTAATAACTCAGTAATTACTCCTTATTTCTCCGTCAAATCAAACAATTACTGAACCGGGTCGAATCTGAGCTAAATCACTGCACCAGGTGCCCTGCCCGAAATAGCAGCTTCCGTCTGACCTAACTTTCTAAAAATAGAAAGTTCTCTCAAAAGACTCTCGAAGATTCTACGAAGGCCCAAACCGACACTCGCAAACCGAGCTAACCAACACCGAGCAATGCCAAAAGGATCCTCCTCAACACTTCCCACGAGGATCAAATGATAGGCTAACTCACACCGTGACTAGGATGGGGACATGACATATTTTAAGAGCAGTTTGGTTAAATATAAATGATGATGATGATGCATGAATGCAATCATCATTTATATCTGACCGAAGCTATCATAAATCAACAACAATTGTAAAGACCCTTGCAAAATTTGGTCTTATTTTCCTGATTTTGAAGCTCCGGGATTTTGTCAAACACTTTCCTTGCAAAGTACTATTTGCTGGTAAAAGTTTCTTGTTTGATTTTTCTGTTTTTGATTGATGCTATAATGCATGAAAGGACTCTAACTGACTTATCTAGATATGCAAAGCAACTGTAAATGAAGACTATATGCAATGCAAGATAATTTTCTGACTTTTTGTTATTGCAATATGAAACTGATTACAATATTGTCAAAGATGATTGAAACTAATGTCAATGCAATTTTCCTATCAGCATTACACTACTTCTGTTGCTGTTTAAGACAGTGATTCATTCATGAGACCAATGGCTCAAAATGCAGATACAACCTTAATTTATATAAAGAACCTGGACTATAATTCGATGTTGAGTATGGCAGCGACCTTGACCGATCTGGAAACTATCTGTCAGCCACGATCTTTGTTCAGATTCAGTCCTCTAACACCTGCGAACTGATCCTTCCCAGGGTGTCTTGCTTAGCATACAAGTTTTATCAAACTAACTCCAAGTCATCTTCTTAACAGGTAAATTGCTGCGCCTCAAATTCTTGAAGAGCTACAAACTTCCCAATGGAGAATCTGCTGAATCGAATTATTCTGTGCATCCAACGGCTGTCACAATTATCACTTGTGGGTGACGTCTTACCCCAGCAATCAGTTGCTTCCTTTTAGAACTCAAATCCTCTTACAATATCGATATACTTCAATGTCAAATGGAGTGCCTGTGATTTCTTAAATTACCTCGCCTTCAATAAAATGTTATTCCTCCTGCTAATTTTAGATTGTTCCTTATAGCCCTTACAAGTGTCAAAAGTGGTCATAACTGACTAGCTATTAATAGCATATTCTTGTCATATCTTATAATGTCATAAATTGTCATATTTGACTATCCAAACTTGGTCACCCCAATTTTACTTCATTCAACATTCAAATGCTCCATGACAATTGTAACAACTCATCGTAATGTTGGTCAAGATTCAAATGTAACCTCCCCCTTACATGATCATATGCACCATAAAATCTGTCATGTGTAGCTCCCTTCATGATGACCTTACACACACCACAAGATGTCGACACATGGCCAAACCATGCCACCTCAAATTAAGATGCCTATCTCCTCATGTGAGGCAAAAATACACTAAAATACTAAGTCCAGTAAGCCTCCAAGTGGAACACCAACTCTCCATAAGAAGATAAAATCACTTGAAGACGAAATAGCAAGTGCATACAAAATATATTAAATTGAAAATTAGGAATGTAAAGTCGAGACACCTTTTCCCAACATTCTCCCACTTGATGAACACCTTGCAAGAGAAAAACGGAAACCCACCAACACTTAATCTAACTGCTAGGGGCCAAGATGCCCATAGACTTACTACACTTGAACTTCGTTGTGCTCATTGACTTTGTCAAAAAATCTACAGCATTCATCAAAGTGTCAAACTTCTCCAACATCACCCTTCCATCCTCTACCATATCACAAACAAAATGGTACTGAACATCAATAAGCTTTTTCCTCACATATGAACTTGGGTTCTTTAGCACTCTGATTATCAAATACAATATAATAGTCCCCACATCTAGTCCAACATCATAACACAATATATTTAGCCAAGTGGTTTCTTTACAAGCATGAGTAGCTACCATATACTCTACTTCAATAGTAGACAAAGTGATCATAGTTTGTAGCTTACTCATCCATTTAATGACCCACCAAACATCGTGAAAATATATCAATTGATGGATCTTCTACTATCAATGTCACCTGACCTACCCCATTTTAATTCACATATCCACAAATACACATTGAATGTTGGGTCCCTATAGGATAACCATGATAACATAAAGAAAACTCAGAAGTACCCCTCAAATATCTGAAAACTCTCTTCACTGCATCCCAATTTACCCATCCAAGATTAGCCATCAATTTACCAATCCAAGATTAGCCATAAACCAACTAAAAACTCCCCCTACTTATACAATGTCTGGTTTTGTACAAGCCATATCATAAATCAAACTTCCTACAACACAAGCGTAAATTGGGACCTAGAAATTCTAGCTGAGGCTTTAAAGAAAAAAGGGAAAGCTGGTAGGGAACAAAGACAACTCAATTGGAGGAAAAAGAAGGAACATCAAAGGAAGATCCACCTTGACACAGACAAAGATCTCTCTGGTCCGAAAATTTTTGAGGACACTCAAACGTTTGATGATATGCCTCATCCTAACCAAGACATTGGTACTACTTCTTATGAGTGTCCTCCTGAGAATGAAACTTTTTCCCAGGCAAATATTGTTGAGGAAAACGGAAGTCCTACACAAGAAAATGTCCATCTCACTTCCAAATTGAGTGAAGAAGATATTGAAAAGCACTCAGTAGAGGATAATGAGGACGCACAAGGTCAGATAGAAGAAACAAAGCAATTGAGAAATGTGAGTCAGGAAGGAATTGAGGAACAGGGGAATGTAGTTGAAAATCAAGGGTTTGAAGAACCATCTGAAACCCCTATCATTACACCAAATGAGAACGAAAAATTGAATGTAATAATTGAGTATATGGATGATGAGCAATATGATGATAAATCATCTGATAAGCAAGAATCAGAGGCACAAGAAGAACATGAAGAACAGGGAGTATCTGAACTCTTTCTCAGACATCAAATATCTGTATTGCAAGGTCTAGTTACCAAATTTAAAGATGAGAATCAAGTCTTGCAGACTTAGCTTCAAGAGGCACATTCTGTCATTGAGTCACAGGAAACAAAAATTAATAAACTCAGGGTAGAACTTGACCAAGTGACTACATTCCCAGAACTTCATATTCTTGTCCAAGAACATGAGCAGCAGGTGGATGCATTGCGGCAACTTTGGTTCAAGGAAATTACCAGTACTATGCAGAGACTAGTTTCAAAACCTGGTTTGTAATTCCTCTTTTGCATGAGGACATGCAAGATCTTCAGCTGGGGGGAAATGATGAGAGGGGAAATCTCCTGTTTTTACCATTCCTAAATTACCTTTTTTTTCCCATCCATTTCATTGCTCTTTTCATCCTGTCATTAAATGCCTTAGGAAAATAAAGATAATTAATAAATTGAGAAGGAATTAAAAACTGCTAAATATGATGAAAACCGCAGAGATATTGATTTGTTTTGTTGATTAAACATGGCAGGAGATAACCAAGGTGGAGTTGCAGTTCTTCAAGCACGTGGAGAAGAAGGAAGCTGATTACCAGATTTTGTTGAAATATCTAAAAATACTATTTAATTATTTAAAGACTGTTTTACGGCCAGCGGCCTATGTTTTGTAATTATCAGACTTTGGTTTGGTTTGTTGGCTGTAGGCCGAAACAAACCATCCTTATATCGGATCATTTAGATTAGCTTAGTTATCAGACCTAGTATATATGTGTATGCTTTGCAAACAAAGGAAAGATAGACAATATATGAACTCTATTTTGCTTTCAAGACCATTCAAGTGTATTAAGCGTTTTGCATGAGTAGCCTGGTGTAAAAAGGAAGACTTTATTTCATCGTTGGGTGATCAAGGAGGCAGGGCCCACTTCTTGAATTGCCAGCGATCTATTCAGATGTTTTTCATTGGTAATGTGTGGTTTTGCTTTTCTATATTGTGATTTAATATTGTTTGAATTAAACTGTTGTTACATTGTGATTGAATTGGATTAAGTGCTACTAGTTTTTAGATAAGTTGTTTATTGATATTTTACAGTGTTAATCTATTATTTTGAGGATTGAATCAGGAATTACATTATGGACTTTTCCACACTATCATTGCAGACTGTAACAGTTCCTGTTACAACTTCTGTAACAGTTCCTGTCACAAATTTTGTTACAGTTCCTGTCATAGCTTATGTTACAATTCCTGTCACACTACCTGTCACTTCCTGTCATAGAACAGAAGTAGGAGAATTAAAATAGATTTTCATTTTAAATAGCTCTTGTGTGTTTAGATGAATATCATTTTCACTTAGCTTGTTGCTTTCAGTCCTTGGGTATACAACCCCAATGTCTTTCGTAAGTTCTACGTTCTCAGATTGGCATAAGGAACAAACTGAAAAGTTTCTCATCAGCCACAACCTTAAAGTTTCTCATCACAGTTTTGTCCAAACAGCAAGCAGGCACACAACTGATAGCCTCCCTTTTATATTCAGGGCTCAAAACTTTTACTTGGTCCTTTCAACTTGCTCCCCAATCGTATGACTCAAGCTACATTCCAGGCCTGCCATAGATTATGAAGGTTAGAAAATAAAAGATCACATTAGGTAATTGATAAAATCCCCATAAATTCTGCACATTTCTAAAGCCCTAGGCTATCGTCTATTTTTGAGAGGTATATCGCTTCTATCGCCTGAGCTTTGTTGTTTGTATGGTATGCTTAGCCTATGTCACAGGATTTGGCAAATTTGATGTATTAAGTTCGAAATTCAACGAATTCTAATAAAATCTAAAATATTTGTCGTAATTCGTCTTAAAGTTCATACGGAACAAGGCTAGGGTTTTTTAATTAAAATAATTTCGTCTGTTTGATCCACATAATAGGAGGAGAAGCGAGAATCCTGAGCGTAAATGAAGGCGAGAATCCCGAGCGTAAATGAATAAACCTAAACTAACAATGGAAACTCCCGGTCGATGAGGTCCTCGACCTCCTTCGTTTTCTTCTCCCGTATTGGCAGGTGTAGTCTCAAGTCGTGCATAAAAAAATCGTGGATGTAAATGGAAGACCGCTTATTTTCTTCATAAAATCATCATCTATGGGAAAATCTCTTTCGCTACTTATTGTGGCCTGTGTAATGCCCCTTTTCATATTGAGATATTCTCTCCTTCGCAAGCACACGAAGAGTGGTAAACTCATGATTATCATTCCCATGCAGAGGGATTAAAAGACAAATAGGTTAATATTTAATAAACTAATATTTAAATTATAATATATTTATTATTTAATATATAAAATTTACCATATTTAATATTTATATATAAAATTAAAATTTTGAACACATTTATATTATAATCTTTTTTAAATTTATCATAATGTATTCAAAATCTAACATACTATTATTAATTTTTAAATTTAATATAATATTAACTTATTCTTAATAAATAATAAATTTGATCATTTTATTTCAAATCTATTATATTTTATAATATAATTTTATTTCAGATCTATTTAGCAATGTAAATTATTTTGACAATTTAATGATTTTATTATTTATTTATTTTTTAAATTCAAATTTATACAAGACGAATTTAATCACAAATTTTTTATTTGCATTGTTTCTCTTTGCCAAACTTCATTTGAATTTTATTATCACTGAACACAAACCTTGTGACATAGTGCTTAACTTCATTATGCTTGACATTGACTCTTGATGCCTGCAGGACCTAATACATGTTTTCTTTTCTCCTTTTAATTCTGCACAAATTGTTACTAATATTTATATAAGAGATACACATGCAATCCCTCTTGTTTTATATCAGGTTTGTAGCTTTCTCCATTCTAATTGAATCAATGTTGATCATATGTCAAAATCATTATTAAATCAATCAATTACATACAAAATCAACCACTCTTCATTATGGACTCTGAGCATGTAACCATTGTTGGCCTCCAAACACCAATTGTGAGGACTATTATGTCCCTCATCTAAGAAAATCAATTCACACATATACTATAAGCAAAGGGAACCTAATTCACACACATACATATCCCACCCATGATTGTCCTATTAATTATATTTAATCAACATGAGAAACACAACAGTTGTACATAGCATTCACGCCAATCTAAGTTGATCATTTATATGTACTCCATGAATCTTTCCTACTTCTCAAGAGAAAACTAGAATCCCCCTGAATGTGCATCACTCTGAAAAATATGACTCTGAATGTTTGTTGCATTGAACTCAATATTAATATCTATGACTTTCTTTCTCTTTTATGTGTAGTGGTGTTTTAGTAGTGTATCAGATTATAAGATTTTTTTTATTTTTTTAAATGCATACTAGAATGTCAAGAATAATAATATGGCAGTATAAACCAGGATCTTACCCTAACAAATTACAGCATTCCAGTCTGCCCTTCAAACTCTGGCGAATTGTTGAATATCCCAGGTGCCATTTTCCCACTTTGGGTCTTCAAATCTCTCACTTGACTTAAAGGATAAGGAAGAGGAAGTATCCTCCCTATCACTACTCACAGAGGCTACTGTTGTTGCATTTTCTCTTTTCTTTTTTCTACTTCTAGGTTTGAATGGCTTCTCAAGTTTACAATTTCTGAGCTCTAGGCAAACTACCATAACTATAGAAGCCACACAAGTAGGCAGGTCTTCTGCATGTGTACGATTGCATCAAGCCTGCCATTATTAATCTTGTCCAATAGGCTCTTCTTTATTTGCATCTTCGCAAAGCTTTGTTATGCTGGAAACATTCACTATCTTCAGATGTTCAGACAAGCCTCCAGACTTTGTAACCATGAAGGAGACAGATATATTGATGCTGTGAAAAAAGGCATTGGAAAGAAATGAGTTGAAGGTAATGGCAGCCATTGTGTATAATAGTGGCTGCAGCAAAACCAATAACAGTGGCACAGACTAGAATAAGGACTACATGCTTGTGTTTCAGGCTTGTCGTTCTTCCCAACAACAGTTACTGTCATTCTGTACCCCAATAGGAGTAACAATGTCTTGCAAGAGCTGAACCCACGAATTATTTACCATGCAATGATCTAGTGATGAGAAAGACCAACCAGAAGCAGTTATTTTGAAACTCCCTCACCAAAAGTTTCAAATTTCAATCCATTATTTTAGATGGAGTGATGATTAGGGGAGAGGACCTTGTAATTGAGCACCCCAACCTCGTGCCTTTAAAAATCCTACATGGCAATTTCAAATCACTCCCAATTTTTTACAGCAGCTTACTTGGCAAGTCCCCTGCTTAAGACTAAGGTTTCAGGTCCACATCATCAAATACAATGCCACATTAGAATGCTTTTGTTGAGGTGTCCAAAATGGCCCCAAAAGAAAGTTAGACTAATAGATGTGCACTTAGTCATGTTTTATTGGTATGTTGATGTGGCATAACATGATTTGTTGCTTTTTAGATATAAGGAATACATTTCATTCAATTAACATACTCATGATCAACACTAACAACTTTAAAGTCACAACTACTAGTGCTATAATATTAAAAATATTGGACATTAAATCAACAAATGCTATAACTATTGGATCCTCTCCTCTAGTAGTTTACGTGGTCTCCATTTTTCTCCCTAACTTCTTTTTCTTTCATCTTTCATTTCCCACTCAAACATAATTTTATCTTTAATTTGATATTTTTCATTTAATCCCTTTCACTTGCATAGTTAGTTATTTTAAATGAAACTTCAATTGCCTTCTCAATTAACTATTTAATATTATTTTTAATAAAGATCCACTACTATCTTAAATATTTATTATTTTATTATTAGCATTGTTACTGCCATTTTTATTTATTTTAAAATACATACCTTTTTCAATTTACCAAATTTTCTTTACTATTATTATCATCCAATGAATATCAAAATTTTAGTTTATTTATCATTTCTCAATCTAATCATAATTATTATGTAATTAACTAGATTTTAACATTACAAGAAGGTGGGTTGCGACTCTTGGGTGTTGATGATATAGCGTCGGTCTTAATCCTTCTATCGATTTAAATAGAAAATAAATATATATTTGTAAAGCCGACTTTGTGAAGAGGTGCTTCACTACAATAACAAATCATATTTTTATTTGATGAAGCCAACATAAAGAGTATGATCGCCACCTGTCAAGAGACATTTTTTGGTAAGAGGCCGACTTATCTTGGAGAGTCGCATCGGTTGATGAAGAGCATATCAACCACTATTTATAGAGGACACTGTTCTCTTCTTTATCATTCAATATTCATTCATTCATCTAGTGTCAAGTGCGCACAGTTCAGAAAGGAGTTCGATATCATAGCAGATCATTATATTGCTCTTCAAGGAATGCGATATACTTCATTTTTGGTTGTATACTTGCATCAAGTGTGGTGCAATTATCCCTACATCAGATCGGCCTTGTGATTGGCCTCATTGTAAAGCGAATTGCTGTTCATTATTCAATATATAAGTGATATATTGTTGCTGGGTTTTTCTCCCTCAAGTAGGAGGGTTTTCCCAGGGTATATGCTGTGTTAAATTGTTTGAAATTGTTCTATATCTGCTTATTTAATTTCTGATCCTAAAAATTAATATGGTATCAGAGCGGGTTTAAGCAAGATCGTGATCAGATTTATATAAGCAGCATTATCTTCCTCTTTTATTCTCATCTTTGTGTGTCTATCTTAACTACGAAAATGGTGAACGGACTCAAGGTTGAAGATAGACTCAATGGTGCCTCTAACTTCACCTCTTGGAAATTTAGAGTTCTCATTGCATTGGAAGAAAATGACATTCTCGAGTTCATGGAGAGCGAGGTACCCGAACCTTCCGATGAGACTAAAAAGACTCAAATGGAGGAAGAATAGCACAAGGCCAAGAAGATATTGATTGATTCTGTGAAGGATCACCTTGTGCCTATTATCTCCAAGTTGAAGACTGCTAAAGAGATGTTCAAGAATTTGGAGGGATTGTATGAGATCAATAACACCAGCAGAGCTCTTGCATTGAGGCAACAGCTACATCACATCAAGATGGCGAAAGGAGATTCAATCATCTCCTTTTTTATGAAGATCACTGGGTTGAAGGATCAACTCTATGCCATTGGAGACATAATTGAAGATCGAGACTTAGTCATGTTGGCACTTTAACAGTCTTCCTCAATCTTGGGAGCCTTTTATCCAAGGTATCAGTGGAAGATCTAAGCTACCAAAGTTTGATCGTCTTAGAGCAGATTGCATTCAAGAGGAATCAAGGTTGGCAGCAAGAGGTGATGGTCAAAGCTCTCACAATGAAGACAATTATGTTCTTGCTGCTCAAACATCAAAGAGGAAAGGAAGAGAAGTGAGAAAGGGTAACTTCAAGAGGAATAGAGATAGGAAATTGGATGGTGCTCTCACCAAAGAAGAAGAACGATCTCTCCCATATACAGTGCTTCAGATGTGACAAGTATGGTCACTATGCTAGAGATTGTGCAACAAGACCAAAGCAACATGCCTCTACTGCAGATGTAGACGATGTCTCTCCTCAAAAGGAATCTAAAGATAACTCAAGTGGATTTCTATTTATCTCAGCCCTATCAAGCAATGTTCCAGCCAATAGCAGCACATGGTTCATTGATAGTGGCGCTTCTCGACACATTATAGGATATAGAGAGCACCTTTCAAATTTGGTGGAGAGAGAAACCAACATTCAAGTAATAATTGGAGATGATG